>VDFB02046176.1:69500-115864 GCA_007258455.2 Sequoia sempervirens | reverse complement strand
ATATTTTTTTATTTCCCTCTCTTAGTTCATTTTCCCTCCCTTATTTGACATGCATTTTCCTCTTCCCTCCCTCATTTGATATTGGAAGAGCTCGACAAGCCTGGCTTTGCACCTACCAATTGCTTTAGGTTTGAAGTTTTTCAAGTCTTCTAGACAAATCCATTTTGTGCAAATCTTGCAACCATTGCAGTCCATGAGATCATATATGTTTGTGATTCTATCAAACTCATGTGCTCAATGGTATAATTAATATAGAAATTCATGTTTTTCTTTTATAGATGTCTTCAACTCCCAGGAAGTAAAGGACTAAGGAGAGAGCGGTGGTGGTGCGTCAGTCTAGTCATTTAGCCAACAACCCTCCTCTAGATTATTGTGAAGTAAGTGATGTGATTAGCTTAACTTTGCAATGTAGGAGTTGGGGGAAAATGGCTTGCAATTTAGAAGTAGCTCAACATTTTCAGGAGCTATATTTGAGTAGGAATGAGGCATTTAGATGAAAAGGGCGTAGGTGCTCTATTGATTGGTTACCTTGCAAATAGGGTTTTCAGCATTTGTAGGACTTGTTTGCAGACATGGAACAAGGGAATTGTAGTCTATGTTAGGTGTTTGGTCTCTGTGGCCACTTATGTGCAGAGCCAAGTGTTTTTGGGATTTTCATTGATGTGGGACTCACCAGGAGACTGCGCTTATAGGTTGGGAGATGCCATTTTAAACTGATAGAGCAGGTCTACAGACACTAGAATTTGGCATTAAACTTTCAAGATGTCAATATTTAGCTTTTTGGAAAAATTTCTAAGACTAAGCATTTAATTTCAATCATTTTGTTGTTGGAATCTTAGATACTTTTGTTATCTTGTATTTCCAGGGGTGGCGGATTTATCTCGTTGGAGAACCTACCTTTTTTTACCAAGAAATATCCGGTATGCACCCTTGTATTTTCTTCTTTATAGTTTGTCTAATGCATCAGTATTTAATATCATTGCCTTATAGCGTATGACATATAAATGCACACCTTTACTTTCTTCTTTATTTTTGCTTCTGAAGAATGTATTAAAATAATGTAATATACTAAACACATTTATGTGATCAAACAAACTAGCTATTATGTGATTTTGTATTGAGATGTATATTTTTATTATTTGAATGTAGAAATCATTCCAAAAGTTACTGCACAAGCAGGAAGGAAAGCGATCTACATGGGAGTATCCCTTTGCTGTTGTGGGCATCAATATATCATTTATGCTAACAAAAATATTGTACTTACGTTTAGGCAAGTTTTTTTTTTTTAAATCCATGCTGAGAAAGTAAATATCCATGATTCCTAATTTGTTTCAAATGCTAGCTGACCACTTAATTTTCTATAGGCATAAAGTTCTTGTAAAGTCTTCTTTATTTTCCATATATAAATTCGGTTATCACAAATATTTATCCTGTATTGTGCCTTCAAAAATTGTCACTACATTTCTTTTATTAGCATATACATTATTTAAAATCAAAAGAACATTTAGTGTATACTAAAAATCTAGAAATGGATAGAGGGAGCAGATCATAATCCATTGTTACCGCTTAAGTAGGAAAAGTGAAGGCTTTTTCACCCTCTTCAAAACCTAGCTCTCCTCCTATTCCTTCATCTGGGGTTTCATCCACTCTTTTGTCTTTTCCCTATACACCTTTGCCTCCACTTTTAACACACTACCTACTTCCTTTCAATCCACTATTCCTATTTGTGCTCCCACACTATTCCTTTGTTGGCATTTGCACTCCACACCCACCTAGATCCACTGCTCTTACCACAAGCGGGCCCCTTTTGAGGTCCAAAAAAGAGAAAATCGAAAGAAGCCTAGCAACAGGCTCTGAAGTGGTTAGCTAAGATGGTAAACAAAAAAAAAGAAAAAAATAGTGGGAACAACATTGGTGAACATCACAACAATTCCTTCCTTGCTCAATGTTTCTCTAGCACAAAGGGCAAAGATCTGAACCATGATAAGGATGAATGATCAAGGAGACATCTTTTCTCAAACAATAGTATCTCCACCAAATGTGTATATTTAGGATGTGCAACTAGCAGATTACACGATCACATAAACTCCCTTGGGTAAAACCACTAGGCAGTCAGATCTTTATCTGCTGGATATAGCAACTTTGGTGAATGAAATAATATAAAAGGATGGAAAGGACGAGGTTGAGTTGAAAGAACATATCAAACAGTTTACTTATTCAGCACTTTGTCAATCCCATTCCAAGCAATTATTCAGTCTCACTAGATTTGAAAGATTCCATCGGTCCACTGTTTTATAAGATTACATCATATGGCAGAAAAATGGAATCTTGAATCAAAAAGTAATTGCTAAGAGAAATGAATTTTTTTGATAACTCTGTGAAGCTGTGTGGTAGATTTGACATCTAGAAGGAGATGATTGAGCAATCAATAAAAGAGATGGAGAAAGGCCATAAAAATGTGTCAAGGATATTCCTGACATGAAATACATGGCTGAAGTGGAATCTAAAGTTTTAATAAGCCTTGGCATTTTTCTCCTCACTAGGAAAATCATTCTTTTGATTGGCAGAAATCCACAAGGTTCTTTGTAAATATCTACACAAATTATTGTTAGTTCTTTAAAAATAATAATAAATAAATTGGAAGGAATGACATATGGGATTAGCTCATTCCTAGATTCCATCTCTTTTTCTATGAAGAACACAGTTGGAAACATAAGAAAAAAAGGTGAGATGGAAAAGGACTTCACTATGCATATGAAGATAGAGTTTCCAAGCTTTGCAAATTTTGATGAGGAAAAAATAGCATAGTTGAAGGAATTATTGTTTTTGAAAATCATTGAGTTTGAAGATCAGGGACAACAAAAATATGAAAAGTTGATTTTTTGAGAATCATAAAGTGCTGAATATTAATGAGTCAAGGCTTCGAAGTATTGCGTTATGAGATATAGATGAAATGAAGGCTGTGGGTCAAAGTGTTCACAGAGTACATATTGAATAAAGGAAGCAATCAACAAGAATTCACTTTACCATCAAAACAACCACTACAAGCATCCCTGTGATTTCTATATTAGAAAGAGTGCAGGCTACTATTTTTAGGCAATGTCTAAAACTAATTGGCTTTGTTTAGAGCCAAGTTATTTTTGGATACTTCTAAAACAAGATTTATATTATTTTAGAAGAATTCAATTTTAGAAGATAAGCTTTATCTAGTGGATGAGTTTTATTCAAAATTGTTTTTAATTTCCATTCACTCGAAACAATCACCCTAGGATCCTAGAAAGGTATTCTTAGGAACTAGGAGTTTGTCATGTTAGGATCAGATAACATTGATCCAAGGTGGGAATCTCTCTTTAAAGTTCTTCAGATTAGCAATGAAGCTCAATGGAAGATTGTCTAGGAATTATCTGAATCTAAAATGTGTGGAAATAAGTGTAAGAGAATTAAAAAATATAGAACATTGCATTTGGTTGGTTCTTATTCCATTGGGAATTTATTGAATTTTTTTATTTTTATTTTTAATAATATGAAGACAAAGTTGTTCCAAGACAATGCCATAGAATCTTTATCATTGTAGCCTCAAATAACATTTTCTCAAAATAGCATTGACATGGAGGCTGCCTCCAAAACCCATGACAGGCACTGATAATTTTGCAAGGGACTTTTGAACAAAGTATTTGGGGACTAGATGCAAATTGAAATTATCAATTTGGCTGTTACTATAAATATACAAGGCACTAAGATTTTTTTTTTTCCTTTACAAAATGGAGGGAGAAAGTAACATCCCTATAAATTATAACCGTCCTGACCCAAATCTTTTTGACAATCATTGACAATACATTTGAAATTGCATAAACTCAACTACCATTCATCTGCTTTTTCTCAAGTTCTCTAGAACAACATAAAAGTTGGATTGCTTATAGCATCCTTGTTCCCATTTTCTAGTTTCTTGGTAGCCAAAATCCTTCTAAGGAGGCTTGTCTGCCAACTAGTTTGACCAAGATCACTAAGCAATTAATGAAACATAACCAACATCTGATATCCTTATAATTTATTACAGACATTTCAATAACCAATCTTCCTTTTGTCCAATTGCTTTTGCAGAATATCACATCCAAAAACTGTATTATGGTTCCCTTATGGTCCCCATCAACCCAGTCTATCATGTTGTGTATGAGTGATGGTATTTTCAAAATTCTCTGCTTCAAGTGTCAAAAAATGAACAATTCTATCCTTCAAGTGTCAAAAAATGAACAATTCTCTGCTTCAAGTCTAAAAATACATTATCTGCCTCAAGTCTACTTCCCTTATTTGTTCATTTAAGCATTTTCTTTGGTGCAAACTCAAGTTTCTTGCATTGAAATGCTGGAAGAGCAAGGATAACAATGTTTGGTCTTTCAGGTTGGTTTTTCTTCTGAGGTCCTTGGTCGATGTTTGATTTGCAGATGGATTTTTCTTCTGATGTTGCTATCCATTTGCACCAGGTGGAAGCTCCAGTGCCCTTTTCCTACATTTAGATGAATCTTCTTCCATACCTGGCATTTTAGCTAAAATTTGTTCTAACCCTTGACCGTTCATGTCCTGTTCTTTGGGAGCAATTTTATTTCCCTCAGGTGTTGCATATCTCTTAGAGTTCTCTTCTCTACATGTTCAAAAGAAACAAGGAACTTGAGTTCCTTCTTGACTGATTATGCCCTTTGCAAACTTACCTGGGCTAAACCTCTCTTTTAATAAGATCTTTGATGTGCATAGCCCTGTCCCTTTTGGGAAGCTGGGAATATGAGGCTGCATGCTAGGCTTTAGTTTTTCCACTGAAGAATCTAATGACTAAACTGCAAAACCACCAATAACCGAGACAAAACTACCAAATGTCAGAGATTATGCCTGCTGGCTTGCCTTATTTTCTGAAAGAATTTCCTTCGATTTTGTATGCCCTGATAGGCATGGTGACTTAGCTTCCACCTCAGGGTTCTCCTTATTTATTTTCTTTCCTGAAAAAAATTCCTCTAATTTTATGTCCCCTGATAAATTGGTTGCTGCCCCCTTTTCATTTGATTCTTCTTTTGCCACCCCTTCGTTTGTTTTCCCTTCTGCCCCCTTTTCCTTTGTTTGATATCTTGACCCCTTTTCGTTTGTTTCATCTTCCCTTAAAATACATGATAACTTGGATTCCAGCTTAGACTTTTGCTTATTTAGACTATTTTCTGAAAAAGAAAACCCTGATTTAATGTCCTGTGATAAGTGGTATGCTGCACGCTTTTCATTTGTTTCTTCTTCTGCCACAACTTCATTTGTTTCCCCTTCTGCCATGTTTTCATTTGTTTTATTTTTTGCCCAATTTTCCTTTGTTTCATCTTCCCTTAAAAAACATGGTGACTTGGCTTCCAGCTCAGGATTTTGTTTATTTATATTATTTTCTGAAAGAATTTCCTCTAATTTTATACCTCCCAATAAATGGCATGCCCACTTTTCATTTGCTCCATCTTCTTCTCCCCTTTCATATGTTCCATCTTCCCTTAGATGAAATGTTGAATTGTCTTCCAGCTCATCAGGCTTTTTATTAGTAACACAAAATGGTACTACAATTTCTAGTTTACACAGCGTTGACTTGACCATGGGTGACCATATTGTCCTCCGAGATATCTATTTGTTACTTAGATTTCTCCTGAAATTAAATAACATCCTCTTCAAATGATGGAAGTAAATTTTTTGTTCCTTACTTTAGTCTACTTTTGGAAT
Organism: Sequoia sempervirens; assembly: GCA_007258455.2. Classification (NCBI taxonomy): domain Eukaryota; kingdom Viridiplantae; phylum Streptophyta; class Pinopsida; order Cupressales; family Cupressaceae; genus Sequoia; species Sequoia sempervirens. The sequence goes on along the minus strand of VDFB02046176.1, from coordinate 110,128 downwards.
ATGTGGATGAAATGGCCATCATTTTTCAACATCTCTTTGCCGAACTTCTGCCACATAATGGCGAATGGAAAAATCACTGAATGGACAAGTTTAGCTTCTCTTCTCCTCTTTTCTAACACAACAGGGCATCTTATAGCTGATAACATGTCCTTCATTCACAATGCAGCCATATGTCCACCTAAGCCATTTCTAGACCTCAGGTATGAGAAGTATTAAAAACACCTTTACTCCGTGTTATTTCAAAAACTTGTCCTAATCTTTAATCTTTCCTTGCATTTTCACAACCCTATCTTAAATCCCTCTTAATGCTATTTTGTTCCAGAATTTTCTACTCTTTTACTCAGAAATATGAAACAATGTGTGATAAGATTTGGAGGAAACCAAAAGCGGGAAAATATTATTCTTGAGCCTGGCTGTGTGGTCACGCATGTGACCGTGGGTAGATACAGCTCCACAAATTCCTGCACTAAATATTTATGAACTACGATGCCTTGTAATTTCTGGAAACCTGACTCACCATTTCAAATTTTACGCTTTTGATTCCAAAGTCAACTCCAGTTTTTTCAGAAGAATGCCATTTTTCTGAGGTGTGAATGGGCATGAAAGTCAAACCGGGGCATTTACTGAATTTCTCTTCTCAATGAAAGTTGAAATGTTTTACCTTACAAACTGCTCTATTTTGTGTTGTTGTAGAAAGGATAAAATTATAAATTAAAATGTTAACAAAGCATACAAAGAGATTAAGAATCCTTGTACAACAATATGTATGATAAAATAATAAATGGAAACTAAAGATTGAGTATGCAAATAAAGAAATTGAATAGGAATATTTTCCAGGATGCTTATTGGAAAGATATTTCACATTTTTTTTCTATTCTAGATGGTCACTGTAATAAATGTTTCAAATGAGTACAATACTATTTAGTATTATGTAAAAGTAGCCAATTTCCTAAGGTCTTTGGTTCTCAACAAGAATTCATGCAAGGCAAGTATTTGTCAATTCCTTAAATATATGGATGGATTCAATTTCTTTTCTTGATATTTTTGTAGATGATACTTTTATGTCTTCATTAAAGAGGGGTCATATCATCATTCTCTCAAGATTTTTATGCTTCCTTTTCACAGAAATTTAAAATTTTAAACTCTAAGTTGGCAATTTAGACAGTTTGAATTGTACACATTGCTTTGCATAGCCTGGACTTTTTATGGCTTGTGAAATTGCAGTGAAGATGGAATTTGCATCTATGGATATTCCAGTTGTCAAGGCAAAAGGGCTAAAATGGAGGATTACTATGATGGAAAAATATCAAATATTGATAGACATAGGGTTGGGTTTTTTTTGGAGTTTTTGATGGTCTATGAATTCTTTTGCTCCTTTATACAAGTAGATGCATTGGCTTCTTCTTATGTTCTATTTAGAAAAATTAGTTGTAGAGTTAATTGTTCTTTTTATTTGAGGAGATAGACTCTTTATTTAATATGCAAGTTTATTTTGCTTTTTAGTTCACTTAATTATTTTCCTGGTCTTCATTTCAGGCCATGGTGGCTATCAGGTTGTTGATTATTTAAAGCAACATCTTTTTGAGAATTTGACTAGCCATCCCAAATTTTTTACAGATACCAAATAGGCCATAAGTGTGTGCAGGTTTTTGAAAATCTTTGGACCTAAAATTTTTTTCTTTTATCTCAGGATATAAGTTTTGTAATAGATGGGAAAAATTTACCTTGTATTTTGTAGTGCTAATGTTTTTCAATCTAAAATGGCAGCTGAATCTTACCAGTAAATTGATGCTGAATTTTTGAAAGCTGAAAGTAGTATTTACAGAGAAGGTGGTTCAACAGCTTCAACAACAATATTAGTTGGGAATCATCTATATGTTGCTAATGTTGGAGATTCTTGAGTAGTTATATCAAAGGCAGGGGAAGGTGAAGTAACTATAGATGCTTTTTATCATGTGTGGTTCTATTGGAAATCTATTTTACTTGTATTTTTAATAGAAAATATGTCAACTTCTTGTTCATCCTTACAACAGAGTTTATCTGTTTGGAAAGTTGTGGAACTCTTGTTGCCTTTGATTTTTCACTTTGTTTCTGAAAGCAAGCTATGGCTTCTACAACATATGGATCTACTCTTTTTGGCTCACAGGTTTTATTTTGTTATATTTAATAGAACATACATTGTTTGAATGCTCAGATTGATCTTCCTAGTTAATATCTAATGTAGGCCCTAAGTCAATCAATTTGCACCTCCTTCATTTGTCTTAAACCTCATGCTAGGTGCCTTATTATCTTCCTCTTAGTAATAATGTTTAGGGTGTCCTCAATATAGCTAGCACGGGTACTAAGGTCAACCATGCACACCTAATGATCTACTATATATGTAAATTGTAATGTAATAAGGGTTACTAACATGTGAAGTATGTGCAACCCTCATCCACTAAACCTGGATGACTGCATGCACCTAGAACCCAAGCAAAGCTTACATTGTTAGGATGTGTTCTAGAGTGCTTCATTAATTCAAATATTTTGAGAGGTTCCTTGCAAAATCCATTTTTGGGTTCAGAGGTTTCTTTTTGGTTCTTTCTATTATAGTGTCAAAGGTTTCTATGGTGCAAAAGGTGGATAAATCTTCATCAGGGTTGTCATCAAATGCCTAGGCTTCTTTTGGGTCTTCTTTGGGTTCGTCTTCTCAACTAGAAATCAACTCCAAATATGTATTGGTTGCATTGTTAGATTCTCATTATACTAAGTTGGCAGAGCTTGTTGAAAAGGCATTTCTTTTGCAGCCTCTAGAAGAGGTTGTGGGCAGCAACAATATTACAATCTTGAAAGTAAAAGAGTTTCTCTGGGTAAAAGATATTTTTGTTAAGTTTAATCTTCAACAATGAAAATTTAGAGTGCATGGTAACTGAGCATTCTTTTGAAAGAATATGCATGATGATGTGCTTGTTTCATCTCCAGTTGAAACCTTATTAATGATAGTCCCTTTTCTAATGCATTGATCCAATCCATTATACCTTACCAAAATCTGTCCCATGTTCATTAATATATGACTGTTTCCCTTACATTTGCAATCTTCATGTGCTTTGGGAACTTAATTGTTCTCATGGGTTCTTGTTGAATTGTCATGTACTCCTGACTTAATCCATTTTGATTTTGTTGTCTTCCTTTTATTGACTACAATAAGTTCACAATACAGCTACTAATTGCAGTCAAGGCTAATACATGATTGTATGCAAGGTTCCATTCTCAGTCACAACCACTGTCAACATTCATACAACTTTGATTTCATCTGCCATGCCTTTGATAGGACTGCTGCCCTTTAACTTATGAGTTTGTTGTTCTTTAACAATAAAAAGGTTGCCTTTGAAAGTGTAAAAAAAATTCCTTTGAAAGTGTTGTCCTATTCCTCTTAATTGCTGCTCATTGATGGTGTGGCTTGTTGCACTTTTAGCCATGATTTTCTTCACTTATAGTCATGATTTGCTGCACATCATTTGGACATTGATTTGCTGCACTTTTATGGTGAATTTGTTGCACTTTTTGTCATCTATTACTGCTCTTTTTTAGACATTAATTTTCTGCACTTTTATGATCATCATTTTGCTGCATATTCATGCCATCATTGTTGCATTTTAACTGTTATTATTGCTGCACATAACTGTCATCATTTGCTGCACATAAAAAGTTGATATTGTTGCTCATTTTTGCGGTCATTATGCTGCTCTATATGAACTCATATTGCTGCACCTTTTGTTGTGATTTGCTGCTCATAAGACTTCATTTGCTGCGCTTTTTATTTACCCATATTTCTTGATTATATTTCATCATTATTTTTGTCCATTGAAACCCTCATAACCTTAGACCTACACCACATTATGCTATTTGTTCTCTGTGACTGTCATACCTCAATATCTTGACATTGCTGCCCCTAAATCCATTTGAAACCTATCATAAATATCACCCCAATCTAAAGCTCATGGTAGGTTTTCCTCTTCATGTAAACAACTACCTCAAACTACAATGATAATGAAGAAACAATATCCTATTTAGCTAAGCCATTAGCCATACCTTTCTCATCTAAATCTCCAGACACCATGGACAAGGTTGCTGCCTTTTACTTGCTCCTTGACAGCCCCTACTAACATACATACAAATGCCTTTTTTACTGTCTTGGAACCTCATAGATCCAAAATCTTTCCATTCTCATACCATCATTTACGTTGTTGGCTGCCTTGTGAGATTGAGGACTGTCTTGCATTAAAAAAAATGTCTCTTCTCTTATAAGGGTTGCCTTTGCTGCTCTTTAAAAGTGATCTTGTTGCTTGTTATGACTATGATGGCAGTCTTCCTTGAGAGTACTAGTTCCAAAACAAACATGAGGTTTTTAGTTTAAAGCAATACTATAGAGGTTTCAAAACTTGAGAATACTAATTCCATAACAAGCATGAGGTTATTTGATTGGAACAAAATTCGAGCAACAGTAATTCAAAGGATGCATGTATCCAAGGAAAAGACTGCAATTTCCTATGCCAGGTGATAAGACCTTATTTGGTGTCTAAGATTTTGCTCCAGGTAATAAGTAGATATGTATGCTTACATTGCATTGGCCTAGTGAAATATGTAGGATACCAGATTGTTGACAGTTTTCTTTTCTATAAGGCACTGCATGTAATGAAAGATTTGCTAATCAGAAAGCAGGCTTCTAGATGCATGTTGCAAGTTCCCCTATTCACGTGTTAGCATCTTCTTCCTTTTTAGGGGAGAGGACCCAGTATTTGAGCATGTTCCAATAGTTGTTATAACATTTGTTGTTTGATGTCCAATGATTTTAACAATATTGGACCAATAGTTGTGACTTTAAAGTTGTTAGTGTTGATGATGATGACCCATAATTGAATGAAATATATTCTTAGATATAAAAAGCAACAAATCATATGATGCCACATCAGTGCACCAATAAAACATGATATAGTGCAGAAGTATCATTCTCACTTTTTTTGGGGCCTTTTTGGAAACTTCAACAAAAAGCATGTTGATGTGGCATCATATTTGATGATATGGCCTTGAAACCTTAGTTGCAAGCAAGGGACTTGCCAAGTAAGCTGCTGTAAAAAAATGGGAGTGATTTGAAATTTCCATGTAGAACTTTGAGAAGTGTGAAGTTAGGGTGCTCAACTACCGGGTCCTCTCCCCTAGTGCTAAATTGCTAATGTAAGCATTTGTGTGCTTTATAAATCCATTTTCCTTATGATTTATTGCTAATGTGAATGTTGTTCTGAAAATCACAAGCTTCAATACAATAGTGGCATATGCATTGCGAAGGATCTCACTCAACATCAATATCTACCTATCTATGCCTCTGCAACAAGATGTGCTTAAGGCCTAGCATTTTTTTCTCAGCATATATATTACGACTCATTTGTTTGAATTCTCAAATGCAGGCATTTCTTGGAGCATGGAATGCAACATGTATTTTTGGAAATCCATCTGTAGTTTATATACCCAAAGGAGAATACTTGCTCAACCCTATTACCTTCAAGGGGCCTTGTAAAGCTCAAAATTTCAGGGTGCAGGTAATGTTATTTTTTGAGATTAATGTCATCTTGATCTTTTCTTATTTAGGCCTAGAAACTAGGTTCAACCAAATCATGAGCCTTTCTTAGACTGATTAAAGATGGTAGTACAATGATACTAATGTTCAATTAAACTCCATTATCGAAAGAGAAATTGTTTTGAACTTAGTGTTCTCATTCAAACTTAAAATTGAAAATTCATTTTGGACAGGTGGTAGGAAATCTTATAGCTCCAAGAGAACAGAGTCTCTGGAACAAACAAGTCCTATATCATTGGCTACAGTTCACAGATGTAAATGGGCTGATAGTTGAAGGATGGGGATCTCTAGATAGAAGTGGAAAACCTTGGTGGGATGAATCATGCAGAATAAATAAAAAAATGGATGTATATTTATGAAACTATGGTATATTTATTTGATAATTTAACTTTCTATACAAAAGAAGCTAATCAGAATCCTGGGCTTGGCATCTTCTTTTCAAATATGTATTATATGTTGCTACTAATCTATACCTATAATGTCTGTGCAACCATGCAAACAAGGACCCAGTGTAATAATTCTTTAACCCATTGCTTACAAAATATCATCTAAATATTTCTAAGATGGAATAAATAGAAAATCCATTTTTTAATTTTTACCTTTCTTTTGAAAAATGGATCTTAGTGGTAGAACATGAATAAATTGTGAGGAAAAAATAGAAAATCTCATTTTTTGATATTCATCTTTCTTTTGGAAAATGGTTCTTTGTGGACTAACAAAATGTAAAGACTAAACTGTGATCATGTATATTTACAGTCCTTGCAATTTAGCAGATGCATAGATATTACTCTGAGAAATATGACCTTAACCAATAGCAAGCAAACTTCAGAAATTGTATGGTGGCACCACATATTATCCTTAGAAAGTCTTAGGGCAACCAAAATAGCTACACAAAATTTGACTGGGTAAGATAACCTTCTAAGGTGCTGTAAAATGAAATGATAGACCAAAACATGCTTAGGAGAGGAGAGTGGGCAAGAGGCATGACAGATCTGCAAAAAGTGGGGATGTTGCTTCTAGGACCATGAGGATGGATTATATGACATGAATGTGCTTGCAACAAAGATGTTGTATGGAGTGATCTCATCATTGGATTCCACTGAGTCCCCCAATATATTATCCTTCTTTTTTAACCTACTTCTTGTAGTGGGATTCAAATTGGAGCTCATTTGATGGGCAACCGTAGTTTTAGAAGGGGAAAACTAAATAAACAATGCATCTACGCTTCTAAATAGGATAATTGTATCTAAAACTCAATGAATTTAAACTAAATTAAACTAAAAAGCTTCAAAATGCTATCCTATTGCTCTCTAACTCTAAAGACTTCTCTAATTTACTTAGCTCTCAGATTCTTAAGCTAATTAAACTATTAAGTGACACTTAGAGAATGAGAAATGAGATTATGCTACTCTATTTTAATCTAAATATGCAAACTCTATGCTAATGGCAGCCATGGCTGCAAATGCTGATGCTGGATGGATGCTGGATGGTTGCTGGATGATTGTTGGATGAATTAGATGCTTGAGTGCTTTGGAAACCTGCAGAGTAAGATTACATTCATTTGGATCCTTTTCTTGCAGCCCAAGAGCTGTATTTATAGCTTTCACGGCAGCACAATTGTACAGGAAACCGGGATGAGGGGCTGTGATTTCTTCTGGAGAATCTAAAGGCTTGGGATGAGAAGAAGGAGCTGATCATGGGGAATGGTTTCTCCCCATGAAAACACCAGGCAATATAAGAGGGAAGGTGGGTGGAAGGTTGTTGAGAGATCTTCCTGCAGATTTTCCCTGAAGCATTTCCCGTGAATGGCAGTGCCATTAATTTGATTGGTGAGAAATAAATATTTATTGGTGAGGGAATAGTGCAAACTTTATGCAATAAATTTAAATAATTTTAATTTATTTAAATTTAGCAAAAATGAGGAATAAATAATTTAATAAATAAAACTATAGGGTTTGGTTTTATTAAATTAAAGGAGAGTGATAATTAAATAAAAGATTTTTGACAATCTTTATTTAATTAAGAGGAAATGTGAAATTAAATAACACGAATTATTTAAATTGTGTATTCAATTTTAAGATAGAAGAAATAATGATAATAATTAAATAAAACAAAGTTTTTAATTTTGTTTATTTAATTAGGAGAGAAAAATAGGAGAATTGATAAATGAACTTAATATAAATAAATATTTCTATTTATTTACTAAGTAGAGGAATTTAAGATTAATTAATCAAATAAGGCGTATTCGATTAATTGGATTCTCCAGACCATTTTTAGGTGTCTACATTTTGCCCCTCTTTGAAGTGATGTGTTTACACAGTGTTTCAAAGAATGTTTTTGCTTCGGCTGCCAGTATTGACGAAAGGTTTTAAAGCATGCCCCAGACTTGTCCCAGATGATGAATTTCGAAAAGATAGTGATATATGCCCCCTCGGGAGATAAATTGATGAATTTTGGATATTTTATGAATTTTCAAAAACTTTGAATTTTTATGATGGTTTGATGATGAATTGATGAAGAAACAATTTATCTCCCGACAAGATTGTAAATGCCCCAGTGATTGACAAGAATTAATTCCCCAGAATGAGAAATAAATAAATCCCATAAAATTCCCCCAAAAAAATAGCCTATAAATGCTCCAAAGGTCATTTTCAAAAGTCATTTGTGCATTGACTTTTACAAATTTTGAGATAGAGACCCTCCAGAGCATTCAGAGCTAGGATGTCGATCCCATACCACACCCACCGACTCGAGCGTGTGCACCATCACCAGCGTTCGCCCGATTATGGTCCTCCGGTATGTACCTCAAACTTTTCTCGTAATTTGCACCATTAATTTTGATGCATTTTGTACGTGTTTTTTAGTTTTAGCGCGCACGGAATGTGTTGTAGCGCGTCCGTGCTCTGTTGTAGCGCGTCGTAGATTTAGCGCGTCTGGTCAATAGCGTAGCGCGTCGTGTAGGTTTTGCAGCGCGCCAGAAGTTTTAGCGCGCGGGGTTAGTTTGATAGCGCTTCCATGAAATTTTGTAGCGCGACAGAAATTTTAGCGCACCAGGTTTGTTCTGTAGTGCGCAAGGGGAGTTTTGTAGCGCGCCAGACTTTTTAGCGCATTAGGTTGATTTTGTAGCACTTTTGGGTAAAAAATGATTTAACATTGTGCGTTTTGATTTTTGTCAATTTGTTTTTGATTCCATCTATTTTAGTGTTGATCTTGACTAAAATATATGGGAAACGATCTCATGATGAGCGAGATCTATTTGATTGATAATAATTACCCTCATGATAGGTGAGGAATAATTATGCATTCTGAATGATTGAACCCAATTGATAGATGAGGGTTTCTTGATAATCTGATAGATTGATAGGAAAAAGCACAATGTTTTGATTTGTTGATGATCTTTTGATATTCTGATTAAAATGTTTTGTTTTGCATGAGTACAGGAGCAGTTGGATGTGATCCAGGTGCGGGAGCAGTTCCCCTGGCCGTTTGATATGATTTCACGACTGTCTCCTGATGAGAGACAGCATATTGCTGCCTGTGGTTTGGCTACATTGTTGGACATGCCCCATATTAGACTCAATAGGGGTCTATTGACAGCTTTGGCAGAGAGGTGGCATAGTGACCACAACACATTTCATTTACCTACTGGTGAGATGACAGTGACGCCAGAGGATGTATGGCGTATTCTTCGCATACCGTTTGTTGGAGAGATTGTGGTTCACGACTCGGAGGAGGTTGGTGGTGTAGAGGCTATGCAGAGAGTCTTCCAGGATCCTCACATTGCAAGAGAGTGGATCCCATGGATAGATATATATGAGTCATATGCTCCTCTTCCTTCTGTTTTGGCGGGTTTCATTGGTGGATTCCTTTGTCCTGATAAGAGGTCAAAGGGTCTATCGCTTGGATGGGGTCGTGTGCTAGAGGGCCTGGTGGTCCATAGGGACTCCTGGTCAGGGACAAGGAGTGAGGTGTGACACAGCCTCTGCCGAGAGATCCGAGAGATCCTGGGACGTCTGGTGGTGGTGCTGATACTGGTGCGAGACCTGCTCCTTCTGGTGGGAGTACTACTTGAGATTATATGTGTACCCATTGAGAGATTGATACAACCATTTTTGACATGATGTTATTTTCATTATTTTCAGACTTCATTGTATACTTGACACTTGATGAGATATATTTGTGCAGCGGTTCGTTTGATTTATGATACGATTTTACATGATTTATGTGATGGATGCAATGATTTTGTATGATGTATTGATGTATGGATGTATGGATTTTGCGATGTATTGACGCGGATGGATGCGAAACGATTACTGATTTGATGCATTTTCCTTAACGAGATGTAAATCGCATGATAGATTAAAATCGTGATGGACGATTTAATGGAAAATCGCAATAAATCACAAAATGTGATTATGTGAATTGATGTGAAATGAACTGTAAAACGTGACATGCGGATAAACGGACGGACTAATCAAACGAAACGCAAAACGTAAATGGATGTAATGTAAACGAAACGTGATTAAAATGAACATGTAATATGCGGATAAGTGGACGATGAACAACGAGACGCGGAATAGAAATCGATTACGCATTTTCGAAACGTGATCGACCAGGAATGATAAACGAGTGACGATCTTTATGAACGATTATGACGTAAATCGCAAACGAAACGTAACGACGTACGATGCAAAACGAAACGTAACGAAAACGGAACGATCCTGACGAAACGAAACGGAACGACGCACGTGGAATGAACAAATGGATGAAATGGAATGGAATGGAATGGAATGGACCGGAATGGAATGAATGGAATGGAATGGATGGAATGGATGGATGGAATGGATGGAATGGAATGGATGGAATGAATGGAAGGAATGGAATGGAATGAATGGAATGGACTGGATGGAATGGAATGGAATGGAATGGAATGGAATGGATGGAATGGATGGAATGGATGGATGGAATGGAATGGATGGAATGAAAAATGAAATGTAATGATGTATGAAAAATGAGATGGAATGCAAATGAAATGGAATGACTGATGAAATGTAAATGTAAATGAATGTATGTAAATGAAATGTATGATGAATATGTGATGATGTAAGTGTAAATGATGTATGGATAAATGAATGGTGTAACATAACATGTATATGATGTCATGAAATGCAAGTTTATTGTGAATTTATGATGAGATGAAGATATGATCCTATGTGCATGTGTCAAGTATACTCAGTCTTTAATAAGGAAAGATAACATCATTTGCGATTGAATCATTGGAACTTGTGTCGCCAGTACTCTGCAGATGTATTATTATGAATGCAATCTATGTTAACCATGCAAATGCCTATTTTATTAATGCAAATCTAAGTGTCACTTCAATAATCATTTTATTCTGCTTTGTATCATCACTAAGCTTTTAAAATGTTGAAAGCGAATACAAGCATCAATGATATGAGATAGACCAATGATGACCTGAGTATTTCTTTCATGATTTTTGATATTGCAAGCGAACACAAGCATCATGGTATAAGATAGACCAATGATGACTTGAGCATTTCTTGCGTAAACAAACAAGAATTAATCATTTTCTTAAGTGAATTTGAATGTCATCCATGATACTTGGTAGAGCATTTCCCGCGACAATTCACAAAACAATAATGATTAATTCAAAAACAGTAAACAAAGAAAAGGTATCATTCTTCTTCCTTACTTCTCTAGTTCAATACATCATTGAGTTGCTCCAAAGAAATGATAATCAAATGATAAAAAGCACAACAATTCAAATTCTACTTAATGTATTTTCAAATCATTATTTCAGATTAGATCATCAGTGTTGAGATGTGTGTGCTGATGTGTGCATGATTTTTTTTCAAACGTTTGACCAAATGATGTGATCTAAAGACCTATCCTAGGGGTCTCGGGGACTGATCAAAGATTAGTCTTGCCTACGTTATATACGCAGAGACCACGTAGTTCGACTGACACAGACTCCACTTTTGACTGATGTAGACTCTATTTTGATTTTCTGATGTTTTTGGATTTTGGATTTTGTGATGTTTTTGGATTTTGATGGATTTTCTGATGTTTTTGGATTTTGATGGATTTTCTGATGTTTTTGGATTTTGAATTTTCTAATGTTTTTGGATTTTGATGGGTTGCCACTTGAGGTTGTCGTGTTTGACTGTCCTTCCATGCAAGCTGAAAGTCTACTTGTACCAGATAACATTAGGATGTTGCCCCCAAGTTAGGGTAAAACCCGGTATCCTTGCTATGATATGGATAGTGATAATCCCAAATGATAGATGGAAATGATATGAAAGGAAACAATCGTAACAACACTGTACCCAATAGATAGAGGAGTTTGGTGAAAATCACAAGTAACGCCTGTTTTCCAGGTTTTCATCACTTTTATTGTGTCCTCTTTCTTTTTCTTCTTTTTTTTTTTGTTTATTTCTCTCTTTTTCTGTTATCATGACGCCTGTTTGCCAGGTTTTCATCGAGACAACTTTATTGACCGTGCACTAGATATCCTCAAGTGTAGAATCGCCAGAGATGAATGCTGTTCATGGGCTCCTCCAACATGTCTCCCTCTGGTGTAGACAGTCGATATGCTCCTGATCCATAGACTGATATGATGACATAAGGTCCTATCCAGTTAGGTTCAAACTTTCCCTTCTTTTCTCTGTCTGCTTGATTTCTAGGGTTTTCCCGTAGGACCAAGTCTCCAATCTGGAAGACTCTAGGTTTAACCCTATGATTATAGTTTCTAGACATCCTTTGTTGATAGGTTGTCAAATGATTAATAGCTTGTTGTCGACGTTCATCAAGTAGCTCTAATTCCTGAAGTCTAGAGACCCTATAATCTTCATCTGAAATGAGTCCCTTTAGTGAGACTTGAAGGGATGGAATTTCTACCTCAATAGGTAATATTGCTTCTGATCCATAGACAAGAGCATATGGTGTAGCTCCTGTTGGTGTTCTGATGCTTGTCCTGTAAGCCCAAAGAGCAGGGTTAAGCTGAACATTCCAATCACGTCCCACTTCATTTACAGTCTTCTTGAGAATTTTGAGGATTGTTTTATTTGAAGCTTCTGCCTATCCATTACCTTGAGGGTAATATGGGGTTGAAAAGTGATGTTGGATGTGGAACTTTTCACATAGTTCTTGGACGTCTTGGTTCTTGAAAGGCCTGCCATTATCTGTGATGATTGACTAGGGTATCCCATATCTAAAAATGAGATAATTAAGAATGAAAGATGATATTTTCTTTCCAGTGATTGTGGTTAAGGGAACTACCTCCACCCATTTTGTAAAATATTCGGTTGCTGTGATAATGAACTTGTGTCCATTAGATGAAGATGGGTGAATTTTCCCTACCAAGTCTAATCCCCACTGACAGAAAGGCCATGTAGTTGCAAATGGATGCAACTCCTATGCTGGTGCATGTATAAGATTGCCATGGATTTGGCATTTTGAACATCTTTTGACAAACTGATAAGATTCTTGTTCCATGTGTGGCCAGTAATACCCTAAACGAAGGAGTTTCTTGGCTAAAGATAATCCACTTGAATGTGTTCCACAAATTCCTTCATGGACCTCGTGTAAAGTGGAAGCGGATTCGTCATGTTCTAAACAACGTAAAAGAGTACCATCTAGGCCTTGACGGTAAAGGGTATCAGCAATAATGGTACGTTTGGCGGATTGGCGTATGAAGTTGTGCTTTTGGTTGTGAGAAAGATCTGGTGGTAAGATATTATCTTTCAGATAAGTATAAATTTCTCCATAAATGGAGGATTGGGCACTATCCAAAAGGCTTATGGTTTGGGATTTGGGATTAGCGTATGCAGGGTTTGATACTTGTTCTACAATAAATCGATAACAATCTTGCGTTTCAGGCATTTGTAGAAGAGATGCTATTGTGGCCATGGCATCTGCTGCTTTGTTCTCTGATCTTGGTATCTGCTCAAATTTGATTTCTATGAAGTACTTTCATAGGTCATCCACCAACCTCTTGTACAAAATTAGTGTGTCATCCTTAGTTTGATAATCATTGTTGACTTGATAGATGATTAACTGGGAGTCTCCATACACCTGTAGTTCTGTGATTTTCCATTCAATAGCCACTTTAATTCCAAGGATCAAAGCTTCATATTCTGCCATGTTGTTAGTGCAACGGAAGGTAAGCCTATATGATCGCGGGATTGTGTGCCCAAGAGGTGTGACAAATAGAATTCCTGCTCCTGATCCATGTTGTGTGTAGGATCCATCGAAGTAGAGTTGCCATGGTTGTGTTGTGACATTGAGGATATCTGCATCATGAAATTCCATGGTCATATGATGACTGTCAGATAATGGAGCTTCTGCTAATTGATCGGCGATGGCTTGTCCTTTGATAGCTCGCCTTTCCACATACTGAATATCAAACTCACTGAGGAGCATGACCCACTTTGCCAACCTTCCTGTTAAAGCTGCTTTGCTCAGTAAATACTTGAGAGGATCAATTTTTGTAACAAGCTTGATAGTGTGAGTAAGCATATAGTGTCGCAATTTTTGTGTTGCAAATACTACTGCTAAGCATGATTTTTCAATGAAGGTGTAGTTTACTTCATGTCCATTGAGTGTCCTGCTGATATAGTATATAGCCTGTTCCTTTCCTTCATTATCCTCTTGTGCTAGCAAGGCTCCTAAAGAAATGTCTGTTGTTGCAATATATAACAATAATGGCTTGTCTTCACTGGGTGGTACCAAGATTGGTGGTGTCATCAGATAATGCTTGATTTGATTGAAGGTACTCTCACACTATTCATCCCATTTGAAAGGCACATTTTTATGCAAGAGATGGTTGAACGGATGACACCGATCTGCTAGTTGGGAGATGAATCTTCTGATGGACTGTAGTTGGCCTTGTAGAGATCTTAATGTGCTGATATTCTTAGGAGGTGGCATTTCCATAATGGCCTGGACTTTTGCCGGATCTACTTCAATTCCCTTTGTAGAAACTATGTATCCTAGGAGCTTTGCTGATGTTACTCCAAAGGCACATTTCTTTGGATTCAATCTGACTTTGAATTTTTCCAACCTATCAAATATTTTGGCCAATATCTCTAGATGTCCTTCCCTAGTGTAAGATTTGGCTAAGATGTCGTCCACATAGTCCTCCATGAAGGTATGCATCATGTCGTGGAAGATTGTTGTCATAGCCCGCTGGTATGTAGCTCCTGCATTAATTAACCCAAAAGGCATGATGTTCCAGCAAAAAGTGCCCCATGGATATGTAAAGGCTGTCTTTTCTTGGTCTTCAGGAGCTATCTTGATTTGATTGTATCCTGAAAATCCATCCATGAGTGATAGCATTTTATGGCCGACTGTGAGATCTACAATCATGTCTATGTTTGGCAAAGGAAAATCATCCTTTGGACATGCTTTATTTAAATCCCAGAAATCAGTACATATTCTGATGGTGTTATCTGGCTTTGAAACAAGCACAATGTTGGATATCCATTCCGCATAGTCAATAGATCTGATAAATCCAGCATCAAGTAATTTCTTCAAGTCATTTTTCACTAATAATGCAACATGTGGATGCATTTTTCTCATCTTCTGTTTTACTGGTTTAGTGCCAGCTGGTAAGGATAAGTGATGCATAATGAGATATGTGTCCAAGCCTGGCATGTTAGAGTATGACCAAGCAAAATTGATGCATCGTTCTTCAAAGAATTTGATAAAATCTGGCTTTTCTGTATCTGTCATGGATGCGGCCAGGTGTAATATTCTTGCTTTTTCCGCTGTGCCAATATTAATAGACTGTGTGGGTTCTATTAACACTAATGATCTTTCATGGTAATGTTGCGGGAGAATGTCAAACCTTCCATCCTTTGGTGCCTCAATGAGGTTTTCGCCATCGGATGCGTTCTTTATTTTTACTATTTTAGGATCAAATACTGCCATAGAATGGTTTTCACCATTAGATCCATGTTTTTCTTTCATATTTTTGCAACTGGAAGGTTTGGCATCCTCCTGCCTAAAAGCATCATTAAAAGAAGTATTGGTAGAACAAGCATCGGATTCCTCACAGCAAAGGTAGTTAATAATGGAGGAATCATTGTCAAAAACAGGGAGATTAATAGGATGTTGGGCTTCCCATTCGATAAGTTCGGGATGTAGTAAAGGCAATGAATCATTAGATGGGTTGAGGTCAGCGATTGTGAAAGCTCGGACGGAAATGTCATCTAGGTTGTCTATGGTTATGTCGAGGCCTACAAAGGTATTTTCTTCCACATCATTTATCTCAATCGATGTCCGTTCATCTTCACTTGAGTCATCGAAATTTTGCGTTTCAAAGACAATAGGATTAAAACTTGAGCTTTGACCCTCCTCGTGATTGGGGGTATACTTTTTGATAATATCAATCTGAATATCTTCATAGGAAACCTTTGATAGGTTGTCCCACTCATACTCATTTGAATCTGTTTCAGAATTATCTCTTATTTGAAGAATACGCTCCACGGTTTTATTGGTGATTTCTGCTCTTGCTTTTTCTGTGTATCCTAGTCTAGTTTTGTCCTTATGTTGGAGCGTAAGAGGCTGGATTGGTTCTGTTATGCCTTGTTTTCTTAACCCAAGAGGTCCCTGTCCTGAATATCCCATTTTCTCTAGAATAGTTTTTCCTTTCCCATATTGATTTGTCTTTATGATGTTACTTGTGGAAACGGAGGCTTCTTCATCCTTATAAAGCCAATTTAGTATGGCCTTATCTTCTGATTCTTCATCTAAGCTCCCAGCTTTTACAAATCTACCATCTAATGCTGTTGTAGATTGTTGTGAAGTGTGGGTGTTTGTGGATGGCTGTCCATGTGTTTGTAAGGAGGGTAACATTTGTGATAGATGGAATGAGTGTCCAACACCATATTCACTAATTCCTTTGTCACTTATCTGTACTTCTTTGGTGAATTGATGTGAGAGTGGAGCCAATTGTTCTTCAACATTTGAAGGGTTAGATTGTGCCACCCTTATCTCTTGTGATCTTTGTTGTTTTGGAAGCCACTTTGAAATGAAGCTTTGCTGTTGCTCACTATCTGATGTGCCAAATTCTCTATTGTTAGGTATGAATGTATCCTGAGATGTCTTCAATGTATGACAAGCTTGGGTGTCATTGTAGTCTACTGTGATTGTTACCTCCTGTCCATTGACGGAAAATTTTAGGCATTGATGATAGGTAGACGGTACTGCTTGCATATCATGGATCCAAGGGCATCCCAACAATATGTTGTATGTCAGTTCCCTATCTAAGACTTGGCAAACCACTTTTTGGACAATAGGCCCAACTTGAATGGGTAATATGATCAATCCTGTAGAGGACCTTTCTTCTTCATCATATGCTTTGATTGTGATTTTTCTTCTGGTATCAATGGCTTCATCTAAGTATCCTAGTGCACGAATCAGCTTTAAGGTACAAATATTTAAACCAGCCCCTCCATCTATCAGGACACGTTTTACACGATGTTTATGGATAAGGACTTCAATGTGAAGGGCGGAATTATGCGGATGGGTGAGTGATACATCATCATGTTCGAAAAAAGAAAGGAAATGAGGTGCAGATAGATGTCCCACCATAGCTTGGAATTGACACACATCCAGATTGTTAGGTACCGTAGTTGATACAAGAGCTTGTTCAAGAACCTCTTTGTGTGATGGGGAAATCTTCAAAAGTTCCAAGATTGATATTTGTGCCGGTATTTTCTGCAATTGATCGATGAGATTATATTGATTGGAGGGAGGATCCACTATGGGGATGATATTGATGCTCCTTTCAATATAACTTTGGATTGTGCCCTTGTTGTGGCATTAACCGGTTGGTACTCTTGTTTCCCTTTGAGTGTGACTACATTGATTTGGTTTTCGGATTTGTCCATATGTTGTACCAAATTGGTAGATGTAATGTCGTTGTTTGGTTGATTTGATTGCATAACTCTTCATCCTCTTTGGCAGCAGAAAAACAAAGGATTGTTGCGTCATAAACATAACCAACGTTCTTACCTTTGGTGTTTGCGGAAGAAGATTCTCCCTTTTGATAATTGGGTAGAGGATTTTTGAATGTTGTATGATCCTTGTTTGTTTGAGGGCCCTCTACGAATACTTTCTTTTGATCTATGAGGTATTGTACCACATGTTTTAATTGCCAACAATTTTCAGTCATGTGACCTTTATTTTGATGATAGTGACATTAATGTAAGTCATTCCACCATGATGGTTTGACTTGAGGGTCCCAATTTCTAGCTTCTTGCACGTGAATGAGTTTTTCGTTTAAGAGTTCTTTGAGGACTGATTCCAACGATTGTCCTAATGGCGTGAATTTTCATTTATTGGAGGGTCGTTGGAATGATTGGGTTTTCGTTTCTCCACTGTTTTGATTATTTCCTTGATCACTATTTTGTTTGATATTAAAACCATTGTTTTGTTTGTTTGTAGTAGTTGGTGTCAAGGTGAATACTGGTTTAGATGTATGTGCATCGACTATGGTATCGGTATTCTTGTTCTTTTGCCAAAATCTTGGCTTTTCGTTGTTGCTATTAGAGGAATGGTTATTGTTTGAACCTTCAGTGAAATGTTTGATTGTTCCTCTTTTGATTAGAGCCTCTTCAATTTTAAGCCCTTTTTCGATAACTTGTTCAAATGTGGATGGACATTGTAAGTCCAATCTATAGTTCATGTCATCTACTAAGTTATCAATGAACATATCTATCTTCTCCTCCTCAGGAATAGATCTAGGGTATTTAGCAAATAGCCTTCTCCATCGTTGGAGAAAAGAGAGAAACTTTTCGCCCTTTGCTTGTTTGGTGTTGTAAAGTTCTTTTAAGGTTACCCCATGTTGGATGTTGGATGAGAAGTGTGTTATGAACCTATTGATTAGTTCCTCAAAGGATTGAATTCCAGGTTCTAATTTAGAAAACCACTCCATGCAAGTGTTTCCTAGGCTTCTTGGGAATAACCGTAGTAAGTAAGAGTCCTCGTGTGCGAACTCTATGCTCATAGCTCGAAATTCTCGTACGTGGTCAAACGGATCAGTTCTCCCGTTGTATTTGTTGTATGTTGGGTACTCACAATACCTTGGAAATGGTATCATGTTGATGCTTGAGTCAAATGGATAAGGGCAAATGTCTTGTAATAGATACCTCTTTGTTGGCCCTTGTTGGATATTCTGGAATGTAATTGTAACTATTGGATTTGTCTTGTCAAAGCATCTATTTGATTTGGATTCTCTATATTAGTTGAGTTAGGTGTGGTTGCTTCCTTGAGTTGATTGACATCAAAGTCTTTAGGAAGCTTAGCACCTTTGTCAGCTAATAAGAGAAGATACTTTTCCATGTCTTGCTCTAGCATCTTTTCCATAAATTTATGGAAATGAGGGTCTTGTTGCACTTTCTCGATTTCTTCTGCAGTTATTTCCTTCTCATGTGAGTTAATAAGAGGATCAGTGTTGCTATATCGTCCCCAAGGGTTTTCTTCAGTCATGGCTGCTATTTTTTCATTTTCTTGTTCTTGTTGTTTTTGATATGCTGCTCGTGTGAAGATAGGCATACAAACGTTAAAAGGTTTACCCTAGACTTTGATCTTGGATTTGATTGGATAAGTGTCAAGGTTGTTGATTTAAAAATCTGATTTTGTTTTGTCTAGTTTTGTGATGAAAGGATGATAGAATCCTTGATAGGGAAATTTTGACAGAAAATCTCAGATTTTGGTGATAACGACACTATGCAAGATGCTGCAAGATCTAGGTATAGGGGTAAAGCTTTTCTTTTTGTATGACTATTGTGTTCTGGACTGTAAAAAAAATTGTTTTGAACTGATAGAAACCTTGTATTTGATATGGGCAAGCTGACAAAATGCCCTATTAACTCTCTATTTTTTGGGTTTTATGGCACGCTAAAACAGATACCGGGCGCGCTAAAACAGAGACTAGGCACGCTAAAACAGAAATTAGGCATGCTAAAATAGAGACTAGGCGCGCTGAAACATAATCCAGGCGCGCTAAAACAGATGCTAGAGGCGCTAAAATAGATACCGGGCGCGCTAAAACAGAATCTAGGCGCGTTAAAACAGAGATACAAAGCGCTGAGACAGAAACCGGGCGCGCTGAAACAGATTCTGGGAGCGCTAAAACAGATACCAAGCGCGCTGAAACAGAAACTGGGTGCGCTAAAACTATGACCTGAAGGGGTTTAAGACAAAAAAAAAACTATCTTATTCTATGAAACTCACTTGGTCTGGTATCATATTGGATGGCCGGTTGTGGGATGTATTCAGGACGAATTCTCTAACTATGATTGTGATGTTGCCTAAGAGCTCTTCTTTGAAAGTATGCTTGTGAGTCTAAGGGAGCTATGGCGTAGTCGTCTGTATAACCTCTAGAGAAATCGTGATACCTATGAATAAAAGTTCTATGTTGGAGTAGAACTTTCCTGCTTTGATATAGAAACCTTTGTTTTCTTAGGAGTTGTTTGTAGGCAAGTGTCCTCTTTGGTTTTCAGATTCGTTTGGCAAGAGATTTCTTGACAAACTTGGTGGATACCCAATCTTGAATCATGAGAAATCCACAAGTGTTTTGAATTTTTAGGATTTTTGTGATGATCTTATCTGAGTTTAATGATAGAAAACACAGCAATCAAGAATAGAGTGGTTGTATTTAAAATCCTAGAATCTAAACAAGTAGTGTATGTTCTCAAGAATCAATGATTCTTCTTGATTTTTACTGGTTTGATAACAAGATAAGACAATTCAAACAGACTCACTCCTAGAGACAAAAGGTCATCATTATATACTCGAATGACCCACAGCTTGGAATTGCGTCGACTCACACAGCCATGTCACCCCCTAGAGGGCGCCCGTGTTTTTGTCTTTTTAGGTGTGTACTCAGAGTGACGGAAGTGGATATCGGATCCCCTAAGCAAACAGTCCTTGGCAATTATATGGTGAGTGCTTGAGGGTAGATTCTTCCCCGCCCTGCACCACCGAGTATTACAATGTTTGGAAACTAACAAGCGTGCTTCTAGTTCTAGGTTCTTAGATAGGGTTCCGTTCGGAGCGGCAAATGGATAAACTCCCTCGAAAGACCTCCCAATCTTTAAAACAAAGATTTTGGGGATGGTTATCCTGCGCACTTCCGTTGAAAGAGGGTTTCTCCAAATTCACATAAATTTTAAAGTGAGTTGGAATACCATGGCTTTTGGCTGTCCCCACTCAGGTCGTTCCCGTAGGGTGAGTACTTTTTCCCACTACGGCAGGCCTGTCTAAAGGTTTTAACAAAAGCATAAAATTGCATAAAGTAAATGGTGAGTCTGGTATTCTGATGCACCCAGTTAAGGGGAGAGCATAAACCTGTCACCCAAACACAGCAAGATTTTATTCTTTTTAAGCCCAAAAGATAAATGATTTACTTCTAATGGAGATATTGCTCCATGACAAGCAAGATGTTCAATTTTTAAAACCTCAAAAGAAGTGTGATGTTTCTATCCTAGGATTGGTACATTTTTAATCCATTTCTATCCTATGATTGGTAAATTTTATCCATTTCTATCCTAGGATTGGTAAATTTTATTGTTTCTACCCTAGGATTGGTAAATTTTAACCAAACAGAAAGAAATAAATGAAATCTGGCCGTGGACGCGTCGGATCCAGATGAAAGAAATGACTTTAAATGAAAAGAAGTGGCGTGCTGGAACAGAAACCAGGCGCGCTAGAACAGTGACCGGGCGCGCTGGAACAGAAACCCGGCGCGCTGGAACAGTTACCGGGCGCGCTGGAACAAGAACCTGGCGCGCTGTAAAAACTCTCGATCCCGCGAAAACTTTTACGCCGATTCCTGTACGACAAGATTTTCAAAAATTAGCAAAATACGGGGTATTGCCCCACGGTGGGTGCCATTTTGTAAGCGGTAGAATGGGGGAAACAAGCTAAACTATGCATCTACGCTTCTAAATAAGATAATTGTATCTAAAACTCAATGAATTTAAACTAAATTAAACTAAAAAGCTTCAAAATGCTATCCTATTGCTCTCTAACTCTAAAGACTTCTCTAATTTACTTAGCTCTCAGATTCTTAAGCTAATTAAACTATTAAGTGACACTTAGAGAATGAGAAATGAGATTATGCTACTCTATTTTAATCTAAATATGCAAACTCTATGCTAATGGCAGCCATGACTGCAA
Source organism: Sequoia sempervirens (assembly GCA_007258455.2). Classification (NCBI taxonomy): domain Eukaryota; kingdom Viridiplantae; phylum Streptophyta; class Pinopsida; order Cupressales; family Cupressaceae; genus Sequoia; species Sequoia sempervirens. The sequence goes on along the minus strand of VDFB02046176.1, from coordinate 88,305 downwards.
ATGCTGATGCTAGATGGATGCTGGATGGTTGCTGGATGATTGTTGGATGAATTGGATGCTTGAGTGCTTTGGAAACCTGCAGAGTAAGATTACATTCGTTGGGATCCTTTTCTTGCAGCCCAAGAGCTGTATTTATAGCTTTCACGGCAGCACAATTGTACAGGAAACCAGGATGAGGGGCTGTGATTTCTTCTGGAGAATCTAAAGGCTTGGGATGAGAAGAAGGAGCTGATCATGGGGAATGGTTTCTCCCCATGAAAACACCAGGCAATATAAGAGGGAAGGTGGGTGGAAGGTTGTTGAGAGATCTTCCTGCAGATTTTTCCTGAAGCATTTCCCGTGAATGGCAGTGCCATTAATTTGATTGGTGAGAAATAAATATTTATTGGTAAGGGAATAGTGCAAACTTTATGCAATAAATTTAAATAATTTTAATTTATTTAAATTTAGCAAAATGAGGAATAAATAATTTAATAAATCAAACTATAGGGTTTGGTTTTATTAAATTAAAGAAGAGTGATAATTAAATAAAAGATTTTTGACAATCTTTATTTAATTAAGAGGAAATGTGAAATTAAATAACACAAATTATTTAAATTGTGTATTCAATTTTAAGATAGAAGAAATAATGATAATAATTAAATAAAACAAAGTTTTTAATTTTGTTTATTTAATTAAGAGAGAATTAATGTGATAAAATTGATAATAATTAAATAAAACAAAGTTTTTAATTTTGTTTATTTAATTAGGAGAGAAAAATAGGAGAATTGATAAATGAACTTAATATAAATAAATATTTCTATTTATTTACTAAGTAGAGGAATTTAAGATTAATTAATCAAATAAGGCGTCTTCGATTAATTGGATTCTCCAGACCATTTTTAGGTGTCTACAACAACAACAAGTGGGATATTACGGTCTATAGTTGCATCAATACCCATTATCTTGTCAGTGATAATTCATCCCCATTTATGTCACCATTCAGAACTTTTCCATAGTAAATGCATTCAACTCTCTTTTTAGAGTTGGAAATTTCCATACAGTGGTTCCATGAGGCATCCCTTCCTATTTTTTGCACTATTTCTATTTTGAGACTTTAATGTTTACTGGAATTGAGTTTTTGTACGTAGGGTTTGATGGAAGAATGAAAATGTCTTAACAAATTTGAAATACACTCCAAAACATTTGAAAATTTCTCCAGTCCTTGCTTGCAGGTAAGGAGGATATGATATGCTCATTCACTACTGAAAATTTATTATTGTTTAAATAATTGTCTTTCCCCTGCCCCTCAATTAATTTTCTTGTCAATATTTGTCCTTGGCCCAATCCCCAAGACTAGAAACTAATATCTTTTGTGATGATGTTCTCCTCTGTCAAAACCCAAAAATAAACAAGCATAAAATTCAAGTTTTTGGGTGACTTATATAGCTATTGCAAGGATTGCAGTCCATGGACTTGTTGGGTTCACCTAAAATCCAGCTCGGGACACCTCCATTATAAATTTGGCTGGAATTCCAAGTCTTGCAAAGCTTGCGAGTTCCAAGTTGAGTTTTGTAATCATGCTTAAAAATACTATTTGATGTTGAAATGATTGTGGTTACTTCTGTTCTAACTGCTAAGTACTATTGTCTTTGCTTATTGAAGATACATGGGGATTGATTTTTTTTATGTAAATATTAGAAACGAAAAATGCTTCATTGCAGCATTCCATTTCTCAATACCTGAGCTTAAGAATTAAAATATTATGCTCATTTCTGTTGGAGAAGAATTCTAACATAATGGTCATATTAATTGCTAGGAATCAGGGTGCAAGGTCCCACTACTTTTATTTTCTTTGAAACCTATTAAATAATAAGAAACAGTCAAAAAAGCAAGGATGGATTGTGGATGAAATATATGTGCACTGCCATTGTAGGGTGAAACTCTTTGGTTTTGGGGATGTAGGTTTAATTGTGTACCATTGGATACATATTTAGAGCATGTGGCTTGACAACTATAACCTGTTTGTGCATTGAAATTTGAACAAAGAAACAAGAAAGGCCGAAGAATGAACAATTTACATGATATGCTCTATCTAATGGGTACAAAAATACCCATTGCAATTTTTAGTGTCATTGTTAATTGCTTTACCAAAATATGTTCATTATTGAACTGCCTTTAATTTTGTCTTCAGCTATGTAGTTGAAACAAGTTTTTCATGTCCTAGACGTGATTGCTACAACACTTGACATGATAATATAAGTCGAATGCCTTCAGTGTAAAAAAACTTAACTTGAATGTTGAATAACTTTTAAGGAAAACATTTTGCTTGAATAATAATAAATTCTGATAAAACAATGAAATTTTGTTGAATTGAATGCTATGAACTAAAATCCTTAGCTATGATATTTGGTCATATCAAACAAGGGAGTATATCTGGCTATGAGAAAATCTGGCTGGTGTAAGTGGTCTGGACATTTTCCCTACCTGATCTAATTTATTGGTATGAAACAAAATTCTTCTAGTTCTTGTTGGCTGATGGGTTTGATTTGTAGATTAGTGGTTACGAATAAAGCAAATTTTTTTTAAGGACAATCAGAGGCCATTACTGAGCTGGCTATGTGTTGGGTGTGGTGTATTCCAAAGTAGAGTGAATTCGACAGAAGAGATACACCTAAGTTGCTCACTCCATAATAGAATTTTATCTAATCATAGAGACAAACAAAAATTTGATTGGTTAGTTGTATATATATATATATAGATGGATTGAGAGAGAGATATAGATTTGATGTAATCATATATAGAGAGAGATATTTATGTGAACTTGTGATCCCAGACCGTAGGCTCTACTATTCAAAAAGTTGGGGGGACCATGAAATGTATTTTGAATCAATGACCATCATTCAACATTTGTTGGTGGAGACACTGATTGCTGTTGATTTGATGCAAACATCGCCACAAAGCTTGGAGTCATATCTTCTGAAAAGTTTTTCACCATTCAGAATAAAATTTGTTTGGATTGGTTGTGTTAGGTACACCATCTCCTTTACTCGTCATGAGTGATCAATAATACTGGGTTTTTACTGTTCTATACAAGTAAATGTGTGTTATGAGGTCAACTTGGAATATTTTTTTATTTCTTGCTTGAGTGGGAGATGTCAGACTGAATCTACAGTTCTGGTGTGTTAGTTTCACATTAGTTAATCCTCTTTGATGATGACTAGGCACAATGAAATGAGTGAAATGATCTGATTTAGTTAGCTTTTATGAGACCAAATTAGTTTATGAGACTGTAATTCTGAACTTGTTATTGATATTAATTTTGATTTAGTGGAGAGGATTGACTAATCTTGAAATATCTTCCACATTCTCCCTAACACTAGCATCCACTAATCTGTCACATGACAACACCGCTACCTCTTTTGAAATATCATGTAGTTCTCATCTTCCAACACAAAAATATGGAGGCATGTTGAGGAACCTATATTTCCTTATGACAACCTTTTTCAAATGTGTTTTCATTGTTCCACCATATCTTCCGTACCAACAAATTCTATGTCACTCAACAACAAACTCAACTATCATTTTCTAGTTTCTCATGCATTGACAATGACAATGTTCTATTTATCATGGAAGGGGCTCTCTCCTTTTCACAAAATAAACATACATTTTTTTAAAACAAACATACACTACTCTCTCTATAAGAATCTTTGCTCAAGATGCTATCATATTCTTGGGCACTCCACATACACTACCCTCTCTACATGAATCAATGCTCAAGATTTTATCATATTCTTAGCACTTCAATGTGGAGTCACATCTAGTCCTTCTCTTGTAACACAATTAAATTATAAAACTAAACAACAAAATATATAGATAAGAAAATGTTATTTAAGGGAAGAAAACTAGTCTATATATTAAATAAATGGTGATTAGAATATATAAATTAAATGAAGCTCATCAACACCCTACAAATTTTAAATCTAATATGACACCTATCTAGAATTTTCTTGATCTAGTAGAATAACTAATATTGACACATCTACAATTCCTATTGGAATATCTACAACTCTTGTAAGCACTTATTCGCCATGTGCATAATTCAATTATGTACAATTTTAACACTCTCCATACAACTAGAATTTACTAAACAATCACATGACCACACCACTACCCCTTTTGAAATACCAAGAATTTATTTTCATCCAACACCAAAACAATGGAAGCATGTTGAGGAACCTATATTTCTTCCAACTACCTTTTCTAAACATTGTTTTGTGATTCCAAAAGCTGCACATTATTAGGAATTTTTTATTGGTTTATGAATCTAAAATAATTGTTTTGTGGTTTTTTTGCAGATTGGATTTGGTTCACTTTATTTTAACAAAATAACTCATTCTTTAGGGCTTCATTGACAAATAGACACAAATTGTGCAAAATCTTCAGGTATGTCTTTTGTGTAACAAACCTGTTTATGAGCATATATAAAATTCCATTCATGTGTAGTTGAGCGCCGATGTGGAATCACATGATTGGTTGCTTTGCATATACTGTCTCCTCAGGTCACTTTGTCTCTCATCTTGGCTGCTTCCATATGTTTTTCATTGAAATTTACTAACATTGATTTTACAAGAATGAGAATATTTGAAGGATTATACTCACATGTTTTGCATTATTCACATGTGCTTCTGCTTTTGAAAGGATTGTGCTCAGATATTTTGCATAATTCACAAGTCTCCATGTCTGCTTCTAACACCCATTATTTGTTATATTTATGTGCTGAAAATTGATTCTTTGTTGTCATGCATTTTACTAAGTTTTTCCATCGTGAGCAGTTTGGGGATTTTACATTTTGATTGTTCTTTGAATTGTTTTTTTGTTATATTGTTATGTTTTTTTGAAAATGCAAGATGATTTTTATAGTAGAACTCATATTGGAAGGAATTTTTGATTGTTTTGTAGTTCATGGTGTTACTAGAGTAATTTTTTGCGCTTTTAGAACTGATTCCTTGTTGTGGAGTTTTCTCCCACTCTCGTTGATAAATGTGGTCTCATATTAGTAGAAATAATATTTCCAAAATTATGTGATATGTTTTGCACGTATATTCGTATCTATCTTATTCTGATTGTTTTGCATCCAAAATATTTTAAGATTTGCTATATTTCTATTTGACACTGAATTAGTATCTGTAACATAATCCATATCCATGAAGGATAGGCCTTCCATATTTGTTTTTGCATGGCAAAGATTGTCTGTGATCATGTTTCCCAATAATGTTGAAACATTATTTTAAAGAGACTCCAAATTTAAGATATTTTTCATATGCCTTGTTGCTACTGAAGAAGAAGTTTATCCTCTGAGTTTTCTTTAGAAGATACAAACGTAAAAGACAAATAATATTAATGTTATTATTTACCTATTAGAATCTCTTGATGGATACAAGCTTGGGTGAGTGCTGATATGGTTCTTTGAATTGAATTACATGTATCACCCATTTGTAGAATCTATGGAATTTTTCCAAATATCTGTTACCCCAGCCTTTTGCTATCTGAGCAAATATACATGTATTTCATTTAATGAAAGTTATAGATTAACTAGAATTTGATAAGACTTATATTCATAATATTTGAGGGAAATTATTGTTAGGATGAGTTACAGATTTGGAGCTCTTTTTCCCTTTTACACCATAGAGTAGTGCCATGTTCTCACTTCCTCTTTCTTTCTCCAAACCAAAATCTCAATGGATTTATTAGTAAATTGTTTGAACATGAGATGTATTTTGTAGAAACATAATTAAACTCTTCCATACAACTTGAGAAATGACTAAAATAATCTCCAAAAGCTATAGAATTGAAAAAGTTAGAGCTCCAAGGTGAAAAGGAATAACCTGGACTACTGCACTCTGATTGGCTGATGTATGTAGAATTATAAGGCATCTAGAGCCCCTGTGTAATATATATTATATTATTGACTTGCTAGCTATAAATAGAATACATATTTTTTGTTAAAAAAATATCCCAGAATAGGAAGATCAACTCACCCAATTCAGTATATGCCCAATTGGAGTTGCATCAAAAAAGGACATTGGTGCATGAAACATGCACCTGTGCATATCATTGAAAAGATGATTGGCATTTTTTAATCTTTCCAGGGAAGTAACAATAGACCTCACAAGAATGCAGAAGGAACTTGCTATTGCTAAAGAAATGTAAACCACACTAAGATGGTAGTAGTCATGGTGTACTAACTATTTAATTACATCTTCAAGCTACTTAGGCAATTTTTAATTCCTAAGTTATAGGATCTCATATTTATCTTATCGAGCTATCTTTTTGCTCAAGATAAGATTTGGTTGTTGCATGCTTGCCTTTTATAAGCAAGCCTCATCTTGTACATTTGTATCAATTAATCGTGAATCAATCTTGCATATTGATAGCAAGCATTCTCGCCATCATTCTCTCTCTTGTGGAAGTATTTTAGTTCTTCGTGATTTCTGGAAATCTAACATGGTATTAGAGCTTCCAGGGTTGCAGACTCCTTCCCGGATCTGAGGGTTTTATTTTTTTGGCTTGAATATTTTTGCTGGGTGCAGATTGGGGTTTTGATAACCTCACAGTTGAGATCAGACGGTTCCGCAGACGAATTTTGACTGTAAATTCGTCCATTTTGGGTAAAGTTGTTTTTGAGGCAAATTTTTTTTGCTGGAACATCACCTATGCGGTACGATTTTCTCATTTTCGCAAAAAAAATATTTTCAGGAAAAATATTTCTGTGGTATTTTGTAAAATTTTGGGGCAAAATTTTTATATCGGCATTATATTGCAATTGTTATCATCCGACATTATTAATTTTTTTGGTGGGTTAATATTATTGGTGGCATTTTTCAATCTCTGCGGACTGTTATAATTTTGTGGCAGAGGCATTTATTTTGTTGGCCGGGCACATTGTACTCTGGTCGGCCCATTTGTTGTCTCACCGATCACAGTGTGTATTCCCGTTGGCCTTGCTTCTACCACCCACCGGCATTGACTATTAATCCCACTGGCTTCTTCTTTAACCGGCCACCGACCACCGGTCTTTTACATTGATTACTAGTTATTTGCCAGAGGCATTTATTGGCGCGGGTTACCCTTAGGCTTAAATCGGTCGGCTGTCTTGTCTTTGCCCACGTGGATCTCCATCAACTCTTGTCAGATCCGGCATCAGCAGATCTACATCGGCGTACCTGGTCAAGGAGTACATGATTTAGTGCTCTTAAGTACCGGTTAATAGCTGCGGTTTTTCATCGCCGACCACTTTTTCCTTTGCTGGCTAGGGTATGACTCCTCCCGCTTGTGTACCTTACATCTAATAAGTATGGGCATATTTATCACTATCATCGATCGCCTTAACTTTGGTGCGCAGCCTTGTCCGGGACTTAATTTCAACTGTTTATTGTTCCTTAAGTACTGGCGCTTATCTCCGAAGCTTTAAGACTCTTGGTACATCTGCAAGTCAGTCACGGGCTTGTCTTACCGCATCAGTCAGATCTGTCACAAGGTCTTTTTGTGACATCGGCTGCATTGGAGGGTGGCGTACCTGCACTTCATTTGCGGTGAATGGTCGGGTGCTTGGCCGTGGCATAAGCTGCGAGTACCATCCGTTTGGGCAGCGTACATTCTGGTTCGAAGGGTTCGAGTACCTCCTTCTGCATTGGCTGGTCAGAGGGTACGAAAATTTTAATCACATGTCTTATTTATATGATATAAGCCGACCATAGTGGCCTTTTGTTTATTGAATTTTTTAAGCCGACCATATAAATTGTCTTGGCCTACAGCTAAGTTTGTCGGTGGTGTTGTTTTTTTAAAAAATTTATGCCCACGGTCATATGAGCGACCATAATTCAGCCCCCGGGTGTTCGATTTTTGCACCAGATTAGTCTTGGACTGTCTGTATTTTGCTCCCAAGTGCCTTTTATAGGCCTTTTTTTTCATTTTATCATAACTTTTGCATACGGAGGCCATTTTCCAGAAACGAGATATCGTCGGAAAGCTGGAAGAGTCATCTTTTCAGTGGTGCAGATATTTTGCAGGGATTTTGCAGTTTTGTGCCATATTTTCCAAGTTGAAGACAAATCTCCCTTTTTGGCTTTCGGAGCTCATAGTTTGTAAATGGGTTTTTTAATTACTTTGGAGAATGGGAACTATAGGAAATGGAGCAATTTAATTCTCACTCATCTTGGTGAGATAAATCTATTGCCCTATTTGTTTAATACAGTTCCTTTTCCTAGCACAGGTGTTGAGTATTGCAATTGGATAGGCTTTAGGGCTAGAGTCTTTAGAGTTATTTTTGAAAATGTAAATGATGACATTTTGGAGACTCTTATTCACTTCAAATGTCCTCATACTCTTTGGACTCACATTAGAGAGGTATATGGAGACCATGATTCTTCTCCATCTCTTGAAGCTCCTCTTTCCAACTCACATGTGGTTGTTCATTCTTCAGAGTTGATAACCCATGATTGTGATCCTTTGGACAAGATTGCAGATGTTTCAGAGGTTCTTGATAGTCTTCCTGATTGGGATTCCTATTTGACAGACATTGCTTCTTTGTTTGTGGAGTCTCACATTTCAAATTTGGAGGACCAATTTGAGGGTTTATCTCTCTTATTTGATGATAGTCATGGGTCCACTATTATCACTTCATGTTTGTCTATGGAGTTTGTTCAAGATCAGTTTCCACTTGTTCCTGGTTTGTCACGGTTTGTTGTGATTGGGCATGTACCTGATTGGATTGTGGCATCATCTTTATCATCCAAGAACTTGGCAACACATGAGCAGATTTCAGAGACACAATCTTCATACATATGGATTCCTCTTCCTTCTTCCTATCCAGAATGGGAATCATTCTTGCAGTTGTACTTGGTGTATCTTCTTCCTAAGGAGAGAAACATTGTTTGTAGGCATTGGATTATGTTTTGTCTTCAGACATTAATCATACTTGCAGGAGATCATACATCATGGGGGGGATATCTTATCTCTTTACTTCCCTCTTATGGGGGGGTAATTTATTGTATATTCATGATGGATGTAGTCCTTGGGGGGTATCATTGAGTCCTCCATACATCATGTTTACATTCATCATGCCTTTTTTCTTGTTTTCTCTCTTTTGGAGAGGGGTTTTTTCCCATTGGGTTTTCCCCTTTTCTCTGCTTTATGAGAGATTGCATTTCATTTGCATCTGTAAATGGGTACCTAACATGGCCTAGTTGCCGGGACCCATAGTAGTTTGCATTATAATCTTCTCCCTAAGTTGCACTTATGGGGGGGTGTTGGTGTAATTAATTATTTAATTACATCTTCATAAGTTTATTTAGGCAATCTTTAATTCCTAAGTTATAGGATCTTATCCTTATCTTATCGAGCTATCTTTTTGCTCAAGATAAGATTTAGTTGTTGCATGCTTGCCTTTTATAAGCAAGCCTCATCTTGTAAATTTGAATCAATTAATCGTGAATCAATCTTGCATATCGATAGCATGCATTCTACTTATTGGCTCAGCAAATGTATTTCGAAAATTCAATGTAAAGATGCTCTTAATACAACTTGTAATGCCCTCCCTCTTTCCTCGATGTAGAAGCACTTAAACCTAAATCTTGCTTTCAAAGTGTTCTCAAAGAGACATTAGGAACGTTAGAGATCAATAAATTTCAGTAATAACATCTAATAAGTTCAAAGATGATATAAATATTTCATTCTTGTCAAAGGATTATTCATTTCCTCCTTATCACTCACTATGAATGATTCTTCTTTAATATATTTCATAAGTACATTAGATATTAAACATCTTTCAAGATCATAGATGGAATTCTATTATACCATTTAATATCGTAGTGAATGAAGAGTCACTATTACTTATAAGGCTTAATAATTGATACAAGCATCATTATTGGATAGTCGTAAATAATATATATACATTATATATATATATACACTTATCAATTGTTAACATGCCCTTCCAACTCTCAATATACTTATCCATCCTAATATATTCAAATATATTCATAAATCTTAATATACTTAAATATATTTATAAACATCAATAGAGATTTAAATTAATAATATACCTAAATCCCTATTCTTACCTTCTACACATTATTATATCAATCCATACTATAATGGAACTCATACATTTATACTTGCAAATAATAACCATGATAACCATAATACAAAAATAATTAATTTAGATCATAAAATAAATATATATACATATATCTACATATATAATTGCAGACCCTAGTTATGTACCACAAAGTAACAAATATAAACATTAAACATATAGCAGCATACAATAATTATAATGGACATACCACTATTATTGTTTATTCCTTGGGATCAAGTTTCCAAAGAACCTTTAATTGGAAAGATTCCTTCTACTAGAACATACTCTTCCTCTTTCCTTCGGTTCTCCCTATCCCCCTTTACATCTACCAAAAATGCCTTTTTATAACATTATTCTTCTACATGGAGAGATGTATCCCTTCTAATAGATACTTCTTTTGATAATGCCTGTTGACCATTAATCTTTGTTTCATTCTAATACTTGGCAATATTAATTATCTTTTATGATGAGCATTTCCTTGTAATTATCTTAATCGTTGTTGATTGTTTGTTCCATTTTGAAAATAACAATTGTAATTATAATGTGATTATTGATAGTTATAACTATAATGATTTTTGGATTATATTAATTTTATTTAACTTTGTTGCTTAGCAATTTCTTTGTGGCTATTTATTTAAATTATGATTTGTATTATTATATTTTGTATTATTATATTTGTAATTTATTTCATTTGTATATTATATTTATAATTATAATATTATTAATGATAATTATAATTATCTTCAAATCGTAAGTACTCATGTTTAGATTTTGACATTCATTTGTATTTTATTTATTCGTATTTATATTCTAACATGTATTGTTTTTACGTATTTTCTTTTCAATGCTTAGTAATTTTAGTGTCCTAATTCAGGGACATGACAACCTATGAAGTTTTCAACTTGGATAGAAATTCCTAAATTTCACTTGACCTTGGAGCCCTAAGTAGAGAATATCACAAGCTGAGAGATAGCCATAGGGTCAAATGGTTTCCAAACTTCATAAAAAAGGGACCAAATAAGGAAATAATTAGGTTCAAGGTAAATGAATAGGATCTTTTTAGTTATGATATTTTTGAGGATTGTGTCATTAAGACATACTTTTCCCTATGTCAAGCCTTATGCATGGATGTTAAGATGCAGATGTCTGTAAACCTAATGGTGTTAGTAGTAGACATCCAAAATATAGATGTCAATAGGCCTTTTGATTATGTCATTTTTATTTCAAATGATATAAATAAAAGTTTGTTAGAATTGAAGACATATAGTGATGTGGTTCATTTTAACAATTATTCACTTTTGTACCATATTTTATGATTCATTGGTAGAATATTTTGGTCACCATTCCTCTAGGTTAGACCTATTGATGAGCAGAAGCATGTGTTGCATGTCCAAGAATGGATATTGAATACCATATCCTCAAAAGAAGGGTGATGCTTGATAATTCCAACAATTTATTGGCTAATGTGTCTCATGTAAAATTTGAAAGGCTTGAATCATCTACCCAAGTCATTGTGTAGTGGCCCCTTGAATCAGCGATTTATTGAAATAAATTGAGCCTCAACCCTTGGTAGATTACCCTATGGATGATGATGATGTTGGAATCAAGGAACACTGAGAGGGGGGGTGAATTAGTGTTCTGCAAAATTTAACTTTATTAATCTGATCTTTAAACCACTTATAGCATTGAACCAAAAGAAAGATGCAAGAACACAAAGCAATCAACCACAACACCATAACACAGGGATTTTTTATGTGGAAATCCTATTAGGGGAAAAACCACGGTGGAGGTCAATCCACAATATGAGTATACTCAAATATATTTTTTTACAAAAAGGAATGCACATGCATTTAGGCCCATTGCCTAGAGCTCACTACTCAAATACAAAAGAAGACTCACTCAAATACTGGATCTTCTAACTTTCACATGTTGTGAATTCTAACCTATACCTCCTCAAACATGGACAAACCCAAGAGTATTAGTCATTTCAACAAGAAGAATAAGCATTCCCTATAAGATTCTTAAGCATGTTAAGAAGATGAAAACATGATCAAAATAACATGAAATAACAAGTAAATGAACATAAAATCCTAATCTAAGCTACTCAAACCCCATCCCATAGGGGGATTGGTGTCACTTTGATGTGGAAAGTTGCCCTTTCCCAATCCCAATTTGATAAGTTCCAAGATCCTGATGAACAATGGTGATTTTGATGCAAAATGATAATAGATTCAAGCTAACATGATATGAAAATGGATGGAAATGGATTTGTAAATTCCAATTTCCCTCAAATATAGTGATAGCAATTGGATGATTGATGGATGAAATGAGTATAAGATGATTTTGCATGAGATGATGGATCTATTTCAAGTAGAAGAGGCCTCTTTTCATAGGATTCAAGGGTTGAAGAAAGAGTGAAATTGATGAATGTGGGAGTAAAAGGGGAGCCAATATAATTGTGACACTTGTCACAAGGCTAATGGATGGAGGTGGAGCACATTTTGGAGAATGTGTAGAGTTAAGGTATGTAGGTTGATGTGTAAGAGGATGTAAGGGAATTAAATGAATATGGTTGAAATTTAAGAGAATGTTGTTGAGGACAAGATGGCATGTTAATGAGGATGTAAGAGAAGTTAATGCCTTTGTAAGGGGCATAAAGGGCTTTGGAAGAAGGATTGAAAACCTTGTAAGAAGTTTAAATGCCTTTGGGAGGGAAAGTCAACAAAAGGGGCTTTAAGGGAATATTCCTTAGAATATGCCTTTGTGAGGATAAATAAGGTAATTACTTATTTAAAAGAATTGATTTTCTTGTGCAACTTGGTTAGTTGACTTGTAGGTGAAGGGGTGAGGGGGATGTAAGAGAATTGAAGGGATGTTAATGAGTATGTAAGAGAAGTTAATGCCTTTTGGAGGGAAAATCAACAAAAGTGGCTTTGTAAGAGGCTTAAATGCCTTTAGAAGAAGTATTGAAAACCTTGTAAGAAGTTTAAATGCCTTTGGGAGGGAAAGTCAACAAAAGGGGCTTTAAGGGAATATTCCCTAGAATATGCCTTTATGAGGATAAATAATGTAATTACTTATTTAAAAGAATTGATTTTCTTATGCAACTTGTTTAGTTGACCAAGGGTGGAGTTAAAGTCTAGGGACATGGGTAATGGAGATTAGGGGGTAATTAGGTTAATTAATTTAGAATTAAATAATGTAAGTGGGATTAGGGGTTTTTATAACATTTGTTAAATAACTAGATATATTTAAACAAATGAGAGGACATAGGGGATTTAATTAAATAATTTGATTTATTTAATTGAATTAGATGAACATTAGTGAATTAATCTAATAAATTACTTTATTTGATTAATACTAGAAATTGATGAGTTTAACTAAATAATAAGATTTATTTAGTGCAAAGGTGATTTAGGACAAAATTATGTTAATTAATCAGAATCAGGTGATTGGACTATTTGAGTGTCTACATTTTTCCCCTCTTTGAAGCAATGTACATGTTACATTGGTTCAAAGAATAACACTGTCGAGATCAAAATTAAAAAAAAAATTATTTTTTTGGATGCCCCACTAATGCCCCAGCAAAATAAATTATGCTGCTACATTGCCCCCTCAAGATATCGAGCAGAGATGTCAATTTTTCAATCGATATCACAATAAAAAGTGAGAGGAGTGGTTATGTTGAAAAGCTAATTCTTTAGAAAGATTAGATATTTGACATAGACAATTTTGGTGATGTATAGATAGTCATCGGCCATGGGTAGCCTCATGTATATTTTTGAGATATCACACATACTTTGGATAGAAATGTTAGTAAAGATCTAAGAATAAGAAGAATAAGATGGATGGATGAACCCTTCAGTCTGAGAAAATGCAGAAGACCAACAAGTCTTTGAATCGTCAAGACTTTATTAGATATGATGATGAGTGATGATGATTTGCTTATTTGGGAATTGGGACATGAATGGCACAATTTTCCTTATGTTTGATAACACACATAGATACGATGCATCAAGGTATAGACAACTAGGATGATGTGGTATCTAGTGCGATGAACTTTGACTCAACAAATAGATAGGAGTAGTCTTGTTCACACCTGACATATGAAAACCTTGCTATGATACACTTCAAAAGTTTCAAACATCTCAGACCAAAACACAAAAAGACATAACCTAACAATGTAATAGTCAACAAGTTGTTCAAAACCCCTTCCATATACACATACCAAAGCAAGTATTCACCAAGTTATATTACAAGAATGCCCAACAAACACAACAAACAAAAGATAATGATCAATGCCCCATTCCTATAAATTCTCTCTAAATATTTTTAGATTAGACATCATCGAGAGGTCATTCGAGTGAGCGCAATAAGATAAATCACAAGAAAAGATCAAGTACACAAACAAGTCAATGTTCTCCATACCTCTAGCCAAGACTAAACTACAGTGATGTCTGATGTTGATGTCCATTGTAGGAAGGATGTATCCTAGGAAATGATGTTATTAGATGATTTGTGAGACTAATGGGATGATGGGATAGTGATATCAAGAGTTGACCAACTTGTTTACCTATTGACCTAGACTTAAGACCTGCACATTTGAGGTTTCACTTTTAATTTGCTAGACTTTTTTCTAATCATTTTATCAAAGGTTGAAGATGACAATTGATTTATTTTGAGTTGATGTTTATTGTGGGTGAAAGAAAAGTGAGACGGATGGATTTTTTCAAATATTTGGATTTTTTCGATATTTTTTGATTGTTGTGGGATTTTTTGAGATGTTTTACAAATGTTTTGATTTTCAAAATTTCCAATGTTTTTGTGCTTTCTGATATTTTCACCAAGAACCTACCCTAAGGAACTATCCTAAGGGCCTCGAGGGTTGATCAAAGATTATCCTTGCCTATGTTATACATGCAGAGACCACATAGTTCGACTGACACAGACTCGTTTATTGATAAGAAATGAACATGTATGGATTACCAGTTTATTATGAAAGACTCCTAAAGGACTAACCTAATGTCTTGGGAACTGTTCAAATATTATCCTTGCCTATGTTCAAGCTCAGAGATGATGTAGTTCAACATGACAACTCTTTTTTTTTTTTTGGATTTTTGACATGTTTCAGATGTTGTTGAGGGTTTTTTTGGATTTTATGAATGTTTTTTTCATTTTATGGTGTTTTAAGGTATATTTCAAGAATATACAGAAATCTAATCCCATCCAACTGTAAGAACATGCCCCCAATGTGATGTGATAGACTACTCCGATATAGGTAGGACAGACCGACCTTAGGAATATGCCAAGTAGTTCTAGGATGGAACATGATACCAACACGGGATCAATGATGTAGACGCAGATGGGTGATGGAAGGATTAATGGAATGTGATGGGTGAATGTGATGGAAAGTTATGGTAGGTGATGCAGAACAAGTTGAAGAATCCATGGTGGATGGAAAATTCTTATTTACATAAGGCACTTGTTTGCCAGGTTTTCACCGAGGTACTTTCCCAAAGCGCCATCGAAGTGGTTTTCACTAGAGGACAATTTTTTTTTTCTTTACTATTTTCAATCCTTTTTCTAATTTTTTTTAATTATTTTTTATATGTTTTGTATTTTTGATTTGTACCTTGCAAGCTTAGGCATAATTTTTTTTGAGGTGGGAGCTATTGATAGGCTCCTACAAAGGCTCACCTTTGGGTGTTGACATCTGATATGCTCCTAATTTGTAACTTGCAGTGACAACAGAGGGTCCCAACTAGTTGGGTTCAAATTTTCCCTTGCTCTCTGGATTTGGTATGTTCTTTTGATTTTCTTTCAACACAAGCTCTCCAACTAGAAATGACCAACTCTTGATATTCTTGTTGTATCTTCTCTTTAAATGACTCTGACAAACCTGCAAGTGGTTCAAAGCATCCATGTGCCACTCATCTAATAGTTCTAGCTTGTTCAACCATAACACCCGATATTCTTCATCGCTAATGAGATTTTGCAATGATATTTTTAAGGATGGGAGTTTGATCTCAATGGGAAGGATGGCTTTAGATCCATAGACTAGGGAGAAGGGGGTTGCACTTGTTGGTGTGTGGATACTTTTTTGATAGGCCCATAAGATAGGATTTAGCTATAGGTTCCAGTCACGACCAACATGATTGATTGTTAATTTTTTAGGATTTTCAAGATGGTTTTATTTGTAGCCTCAACTTGGTTGTTACCCTGTGGGTAGTATGGGCTAGAGAAGTGATGTTGGATATTGAATTTTTGGCATAGCTCTTGAACATCTTGGTTTTTGAAAGGTATCCCATTATCTAAGATAAGGGATTGTGGGACACCATATCATCAAATGAGGTAGTTTAGGATAAACTTTGAGATCTACTTCCATGTGATATAGGTCATGGGGATGGCTTCTACCCACTTTGTGAAGTATTTTATGGTAGTGATAATGAACTTGTGTCCATTAGATGAGGTGGGCGTGATTTTTCTAATGAGATCGAGCCCCCATTGTGAAAAGGGCCAAGGTGTTATAATTGGTTGGAGCTTCTGAGTGGGTGCATGGATGTGGTCTCCATGTTGTTAGCATTGCAAACATTTTTAGACATAGTCATGAGCTTCCTTCTCCATCATAGGCTAGTAGTACCATGTCCTCAGTAGTTTCTTAGCCAAGTTCATACCACTAGAATGTGAACCACAAATTTCATCATGTACTTTAGTTAAAGTAGTCAAAGCTTCCTCTGGGTTAAGGAATCGCAATAGGGTTCCTTCGATACTCCTATGATAAAGGGTGTCACCTAAGATAACAAAGTGGGATGACTTCTTAATAAAATTTATTTTGAGGTTTGGAGTGATATCAGTAGGAAGGACTCCTATTTTCAGGTAGGTGTATATGTCATGGTACCAAGGATCACTGGGACTAATGATTTCACACACGAGCTTAGACTCTAGTACCTCAAAAGTTGGTATGAGAAGCTGCTCTACAAGGAATTCATGTTTATGGATGTTGCGTGGGATATCTAACAATGATTTGATTGTTTCCATAGCATCAACTGCTCTATTGTTTACCCTAGGTATTTGCTCAAATGTGATGTCGATGAAGAATTCTTTGAGATCCTCCACTAGTTTCTTCAAGTACAGGGTAATTTTTTCATCCTTTGTTTGGTATTCATCATTGACCTGGTTGATAATCAGTTGTGAGTCTCCATAGACTTTAAGTGCCATGATTTGCCACTGTACTACAATTTAGCGTCCAATTACAAGAGCTTCATATTCGGCAATATTGTTAGTGCAAGGGAAAGATAACCTATATGATTTGGGAATACAATCCCCTTGTGGTGTGATGAAGAAGACTCCTACTCCTGACCCATGTTGTGTATATGACCCATCGAAATATACCTTCCAATGATCTGTTGTATTAAGGTTAAAAATGGACTCATCTAGAAATTTTTGATACAAGTGGGTTCTTTGAATATATGGGTGCTTCTGCTAATTGATTTGCAATTACCTATCCCTTGATAGATTTCTGGTCCACATATTCAATGTCATATTCTACTAGGATCATGACCCATTTAGCCATTCACCCTATGAGTGTTGCTTTAGAAAGTAGATATTTGAGGGGGTATATCTTGGCAATGAGTTTTATCTAATGAGCAGACATGTAGTGTCTAGATTTTTGTGAGACAAACACTACTGCTAGGAAATCCTTCTCAATGAATGTATAGTTTAGCTCATGTCCTACCAAGGTTCTACTGATATATTAAATGGCTCTTTGTTTCCCTATTTCATCATTTTGCTCTAATAGATCCCCAAGTGTTGTTGTTGATATGTACAGGATCAGTGTTTCATTTTGGATCAGTGGCATGAGGACTGGTGGTGTTAGAAAATATTATTTGATTTTATTGAATGCCTAATCACATTTCTCATCCCACTTGTATGCTACCCCCTTGTGGAGTAGATGATAATATGGGATATTTTTATCTGCTAACTGTGCTATGAATCTGCAAATGGATTGGAAACTTCCCTACAAACCCCTTAACTGCTTTAATGTCTGTGGTGCTTCCATTTCAAGGATTACTTTGACTTTTGCAAGGTCTATCTCGATTCCCCTCATTGATACAATATACCCTAGAAGTTTTCCTGATTGTACACCAAAGACACATTTCTTAGGATTGAGTCATACCTTGTATTCTTCCAGTCTTTCAAAGATAGAGCTTAGTTTTACTATGTGGTCTTCACGCTTTCTTGATTTGGCTAGTATGTCATCCACATAGTTCTCTACAGATATGTGGATCATGTCATAAAAAATAAAATTCATAGCCCTTTGGTATGTAGCTTCAGCATTCTTTAACCCGAATGGTATCATGTTCCAACAATAGGTACCCCATGGATAGGTGAAGGATGTCTTATGTTGATCATCCTTTACTATCATAATCTGATTGTATCCTAAAAATTTGTCCATTAATGATAGCATTTTGTGCCCTGCAGTTAGATCTACAATCATGTCAATGTTAGGAAGGGGAAAATCATCCTTAGGGCGTGCTTTGTTCAGATCCTTGAAGTCAGTGAAGATTCAAATGCCCCCAGTGGGCTTAGAAATAGGTACAAGGTTGGAAACCCATCTAGGATAATCAAAAGGTTGTATCAAGCCAGCATCAAGAAGTTTTTGCAGCTCAACTTTGACCAACAATG
>VDFB02046176.1:0-69400 GCA_007258455.2 Sequoia sempervirens | reverse complement strand
AGGTGATGAGGACCCCATGGTGTGAATTTCAAGTTAAACAGAGTTGCAGAAGATGGAAAATCAAGCACTTACTATTTTTAGCAGGTTGGTAAAGAGGAATTAGGGTTTCCTAAATTCAAGGGTGAAACACGATAGTCATGTAAATGTAGCATCTAGCCATGACCAACACTCTTTGGGAAAACAACACGTAAAGCTTGAGGGAATTCTAAGAAATTGCTATTTTTAGTAAGTTGCTAAAAATAGCAAGTGCAAGGCAGGTATCAGGCACTAGTAGCTCAACCACATCCTGAGGTTCGAAACAAAGAAAAATCAGGCCTTTCAAAGTCAGAAGTCAATTCAAAGCACAAAATATGATGAACTTTCTAAAAATAGAAATTCAGGGTAAACCAGGGCTAGCATGAACAAATTACCCCAAATCAGGCAATGGACAAGAAATTCACTAAGTTTGATAAAATTTGGAGTCCAGCACCAAGGTTCGCCCTAGAAGCTACCTGATGAGGATGAAATTTTCTAAGGCATGAAATTTGAAGCTTTAAGTGAAAACTGTGCCCAAGCTTGAGGAGATACCATGGAGAAATTTTCCTAAGTGTTTCAAATTTGGAGCTCAGGTCTTTAAATGCACCTAGACTTTGAGGAAGATCATGAAAAATTATAAGTATGTGAAATTGGAAGTGTGACACCTTAAATGTGCCCAAAGTGAAAGAAATGGGCTTGAAAATTGACTAAGTCCCTAAACCTGGAAGCTCCACCCCTTGAATGTGCCTTGCCTTGCATGGAGAGCTTGAAAGTAATCTAAGTGTTCAAACTTGAAGTCCACCCTCTCATATACATCCTTGAAGCTAGAAATGGCATATAAATTCTCTAAGTATTGAAAACTAGAAGTTGCCCACCCCAAATGCACCCAAGGTAATGAGAAGAGGTTGGAAAATATTCTATGTCATGCAAATTGAAAGCATCAACACCCAAATGTGCCTTGACTCATGAGAGGCTCCAAGAAATTTTCTAAGTATTCAAAATTGGAAGCTCAAGGTATGATATGCACCTTGCTAGAGGAGGGGGCTTTGAAATGTTTCTAAGGTATGAAATTTGAAGCTCTGAGGGAAAAATGCGCCTAAGCTTAGGAAAGTGTTTGAATATGTTTCTAAGGTAACGAAATTGAAAGCTTCAATGGTGAAATGTGCCTCAGCAAAAAGAAGTTGGGTTTAAAAATTTCTAAGGCATGAAAAATGGAAAGAGACCCTTTAAAGTGTGCCTCAAGCTAGAGTGGAGAGAATAAAGGTGCCTAGTGTTTAAATTGAAACCTCAGGGGCTTATATGTTCCCACCAAGTTGAAGAGGGTGATTAATGGTTTAAGTGTTGCAAACTTGAAGTAAATACTCCCATATGCGCCCACAATCCATGAAGACATCAAATTTTTTATTTTTTTTTAAGGCACTCAAAGTGGAAGTACCACCTATAAGATGTGCCCCCAAATGAAAGCTTTCACATGAGTTTGCACCTTGAGGAAAAAAGAGAATATAATTTTTTCTAAGTATGAGGAATTTGAAGTTCAAACTCTCAAATGCGCCTTAAGTTGGAGGAGCGAGTTCTTAAAAAAATATCTAAGTCTAGAAAACTAGAACTATGACCCCTCAAGTACACCTAAGAGTTGAAGAAGAAGGTTTCATTTGCACCTTAAGATGAAGGAGATACTTAGAGAAATTTTCCAAGGCATAAAACTTGAAAGTACCCCCACCTATATGTGCCTTTGGCTGGAGAAGATTTTGAAAATATACTAAGTGTTCTTAAATTAAAAGAAGATTCTCTTGAGTGTGCCCCACTTGAAGGATGGAGTAACAAAATGTTTCTAATGCTTGCAGACTTGAAGACGACCACATCATATGCACCTAGGAAAGGTGGGAGATGAATTTTTTTTCTGAGTTATTTAAATAGCATACATCATATGTGCCATGCCTGGAAGAAAGAAATTGAGAAAATTTTATAAGTTACCAAAACTGGAAGCTCCAACCATCATGTGCAAATGCTTGAAATTAAATTTCCTAAGGCATATCAAAGTGAAAGATCACCTATCTAAGTGAGCCCTACTTGGATGTGAGTAATGAGAGTTCCTAAGGTGTAGCAAATTGAAACCACAACCTTCTCAATGTGCCTTGCCTTGAGAGATTAAGTTGGAGAAATTTCTAAGTGTTTAAAAAAATAAAAATGAAAGCTTACCCCTCATATGCATCTGGAAAGGGAAGGAACTTAAATTGGTTCTAAGGAAATCTTAAATGAAATGAAATCCCAAGGGTTGATTGTCGCCTTGGTTAGAAAGGGGATGAGTAAATATTAAATGTTGGAAAATTAAATGTTCAACCCTTTGATTGCACGTAGACTGGAGAATAAAATACAAAACATTCAAAGTGTGGAAAATCAAAAAAATCAAGTACACCTAAGTTTGATGTTTGGCTTGGAAATAAATTAAAAGGCATTAGAAATAAATTTTCCCACCCAAGTTGGAGAAATATATTAAAATTTAAAATTATTATTTTCCAAAGTTTTAAAAATCAAATTCCCCCACTTCGTTTAGACACGTGATATTTATTTTAATGTCAGAGGATATTTATCATGGGGAAAATTTATTTTGGAATTTATTATGGATGGAAAATAATTTTGACTAGCAATTTTAAAATATTGGAGCTCGCGATGATTTTTCTAAAGGTGCAGACCAAATGAATAAAATTTCTCAAGTGAAATTAAGTGGTGTTAAAATTAAATTCTAAATTCTAAATATGCCATTTTTTAAAAAATGAGATTTTTGATGTTGGAGTAAATTTTAATAAATTTCTCAAAAATACTTTAGTCAACTAAAAATAACTGGCAGTCGGGAGGGAAATTTTAAATTCAAAACAAGGAAAGAATCCCCCAGAATAGTAAATTTCTATGATGACTGAATGATGGCTAGAATATTATCTCCTAAAATTGGAAAATTTCTAAGTCATGGTGAAGTGAATTTATTGTGACTGCTAAATTGGGCACCAACTTTCAGTTATAAAAACTTCAAAGTTTTTCATTTTTATTCACAAAATTGCAGAGTTGGAAATTGTGCTAAGGCTAAAAGTGATTGTTGAGCAAGTGAGAAAATTCTGAGTTGGGTTATTGAGAGTTGCTGAAGTTGGATTATTTTTCCAAGTTGTTGAGACTGAGAGTTGTTGAAAATTGAAGTTGCTGAGATTTAGAGTGCTGATGTTGAGAAGTGCTGAGTGCTGAGAAGAAATAAAATATGAAGTGGAAGTGTTGAATTTGATTTTTCGAAGTGCTGAGATTGATTTTTTGAAGAGCTGAAAGTATTATTGCTGCAGGTTGCTGAGGCTCGAAGTTTTAAATTTCTCAAGGTTTGGAGTTGGAGTTTACTACTGAATTTTTTATTTTCTTTTCGAAGCCAACTCCAATTACCAACCATCTCACATACTTTTATTTTTAAAAGTTAGAATTATAATGCATGTTTTTTTTTTCATTTTACAGATGGCTAAAAGTAGAAGAGGTGATGTTGTTGGAACAAGCAAGGCTGGAGCTAGAGCTGGAAATGTTAAAGCTGGCAAAGAAAATACTTCCAGACAGGCGATAATTTAGCAGTTGAAGAAGTCATTTATTTTGAAGTCCAAGTTCGTGTCAAAGCTTGGAGGTCTAACCGATAAAAAACTCAGTTCTTTCAACCTTGAAGCCTTCAAGAGAAGAATATATGGGTAGGGTGGTAATCCTACATCAGTGATCTCACACAACATTGTGAGAAGTGGGTTGTATGCAGTAGCCAGTTTCCTGCCAATAGTTTGGTGTCATGAGCTGATTATGGAGTGTGCAAATTTCTACAATTCAGACCACTGAATGATTGTTTCTCTAGAAGGAAAACTATTGGCGAATTTCATGCCTGATGCAATTAGTGAAGCTTTTGGGATCCTAGCCACAAATTTTTTTTGTACAAGTCCGAGGAGAGATTTGATAAGATGTATGCTACATCTTTCGATAAATGTGCGAAGAGTATCAATACCACATGGATGAGGAAGCCCAAGCCTCCTAGCGCCAAGATACCAAAGCAAATCATTTCATAGGAGCTAAAGCAAGAGTATTGTGATTTGATCATGATGCTCAGTCAGGTTAATGGTAGCCCACAAGTGTATGTGTTTGAGCCGTGGATGTTATTTTATATTAGCGTGGTGTTGGAATGAAAAGTGTATGTTGATTGGGCACATATGATAAGTGATAACATCATTGAGCAGTTCAAAAACTTGAGAAGAACAAAGATGTTCTACATGAGTTCATATGTTATCTACATGTTGGCTCAAATGATGAAATACAAGGGGCCGACGTACTAGGAGCCGATTAGGTGTGGCTTCAATCAATTCAAGATTCATGAGGCTTGTAGGAAATTACATTTGACAAGCACCTCGCACTTCAAGAGGGTGAATAATTCCTTCACAATGTATCTCCCGAGGACTCTTCAAGGAAGATTGCAGCAAAGAATATCTAAAGAGGCGTAGGAGTTGATTGAACAATACGGGTTTTGGTTTGTCCAATTACCAAAGTTTACATATATAAGGATGCCTAGGTTCCATTCCTATACCTTCTAACTGTCGAGGTATCCCACAAATAGGATGATAATGCTCGAGGTGTCTAGAAAACTTGTTGCTTATGACAAAATTATAAGGAAGAAGAAGAAAGGTGGATTATAGTTTCCTATTATCATGGGAAACATACTTGAGGAGTGCCCTTCATTGTAGGTAGCCAAAGAAGTAGAAGATGAATTGCAATTTTATTGCCTCAGTCTCCACTCTAGCTAGCAAGATTTTGATCCTCGGGAGAAGATTGGAATAGTGCAAGGTGAAGAATATAGGCACAAGGCTCATTTAGAAAGCTATTGGGAAAATGCAAGCAATGACGCTAAAATTAGGAGGATGTTCTCTAGACTGCCTCTTAAGTTTATTAGAGAGTGCGTGGTGATCTAGGTTCTAGACCAAATCAATAAAGATGCTAGACATACGCACCCAGACTATGATTCAATAAAGAAGACACCAATCCCAACACCAGATTGGGCAAAGCCAAAGATCACAAACTTAGACACCTTGTATATACCTATTTTAACCTTCACAATGTGTTGGGTAGAGGGGCATGTACACAGGCTAAAGAGAAGATTGATTGCCCACTCATACAATCTCATGGGAGATCAGAGGCTACCGGTGTTAGCTAGGAAGAGAAAGCAAGTTTCCCAACCAACAGAGACACGAGAAGAGGAGCCAGTATAGTCTAAGCCTCAAGGAACTAAGGAGACATTTCCCATGTAGTTGTTGGCTCTCTCTTCAAGTGTGCAGGAGGTATCAATATTTGCATATCAGAGAGCTAGAATGGCTAAGGAGTAGGACATGGAAGAAGTTAATCGACCATTGTCTAGGGAGCCTGACAGTCATAGTGCCTATGCTCCTAAGGGTGTCGATTAGCTAGAGGAAGGGGAAGAAATGGAGACAGACATTCACTTCGATCATGCACTTGAGGCAGCCTTTGAGGAAGAAGATATTGAGCTTGATGTTCATGGTTTTGAGGAGGATAGCCAGAATATGGAGATAGGTGATCCTGAGCCAAATGTTGCTCCAAAAGAAGAAGTTCATGAAGTGGAGGCAACAGAGGAGAAACCGCTTATTTTCTATGGTACTTAGTGAAATACACCAAATTGGCTCTCACATGTGATAAGGAGAGATTAGGAGGATGACACCAACCCGCCAGTGGAAATGGAAGAGCTCTTGAATAGGATAAGTGGGTCACCCAAAAGGAAGAGAGCTAGCAAATATTCCCAGATGGAAACAGATGAGGCTGGTTCACACATTTTTCATGTTGCCATTCTGAGGGAAGACTATCACTTGGGTAATGTAATGCTAGAGTATTACACAATCACTATGATTGTGTTGGGGCGTCCCTCCAGAGCATAGGTTGTTGAGGAGGAAAAAAATTCCTTCCAGGCACTAAGGGATAGGATGGTACAAAAGGAGGAAAAGTATAAGAAATAGAAGGAGCATAAGGTATTTGTTGGATATGTACAACACTAAGCACATCCATGTGCTCAAGAGAAACCAGCAATGGAGCTACCACCTGAGCTGCCATGGGAGTCAAATAGTGGACTCAAAGAAATGAGGAAGGCTATTCAAGAAGGATATAAGTGGGTAGGCAGTTTATGCACCAAGGCTGAAAAATTCATGTTTGATCTAGTCTCATCTTTCTAGAGCGCTTTTAGTATCCTCTCACACTTGGAGGACATCGAGCAGGCTTGGAATGAAACTCATATATTCTAGGATAAGACCATTCCTTGCTTTGTTGCTTTGATGCACGCACCCATGCAAACCTTGGTCAATGAAGGGGTGATCCAAGCTGGAGATAGATATGACTTTCTTGGGTGGCTTTTGGCTGTGTTCATTGGCAGAGGCTTCTTCGACATGGCAACAACAGAGTCATCTAAGATTAGGAAAGCAATGAGAAATATCCATGAGGGCATGCTCAATACACTGGAGGAATTGTTATCCAAGAGACTAACTCCTGAGGAGGTAGAAGTAGATGGATTGAAGGGGAGGTTGCAGCCTTTCTTCTCAGAGATGAGGGTGTTTACTCAACTTGACTTTGAAAATATCTCTACTTTCTCAGCCATCATTCAGAGCACACAAGAATCCATTGAGACTTGGACAAATTCTTATGATTGGCAAGAGAAAATGATTGCAATCCTTGAATATCAACTCAACCTTACTTCAAAAATTTCAGAGTAGGAAGTGGATGCAATACTGGCGCAATTCATAGCTCATGGAAATAGAGTCATGGATGAGAATATTCTGGAAGGATAGTGGGCATTAATTACCCACAGTGGTGAAGGAGGAATCTGCTATCTTTGTATTCATTCATTATGCCACTCCTCCACCTTCTGGCAATTTTTAGGGCATAATCTTGTCTAGGGTTTATGTGGCTCGATCTAAGTCATCCATTGTAATTTGATTTGGACCATCAGTTGGGATTGACCAGCTATATAAAGGGGAGTCCCCTCATTTGTACACTAGTTAGTTAGTGAATGAGACATTAGATCCAAGTAGAGAGTAGACATTTTTCTAGAGAGATAGTTAGAATAGTTTCATTGCATTTTTTGAAGAAGGGGAATTCTCCCTTTGAGAATTTTGTAAGAAATTTTCATGAAGGCTATCATAATAAAAGAATTTCATT
The DNA here is from genome assembly GCA_007258455.2 of Sequoia sempervirens. Taxonomy (NCBI): domain Eukaryota; kingdom Viridiplantae; phylum Streptophyta; class Pinopsida; order Cupressales; family Cupressaceae; genus Sequoia; species Sequoia sempervirens. The sequence continues at coordinate 62,173 of VDFB02046176.1, read as the reverse complement.
GATGGTGAACTCCACTTTTGTTATGAATAGTTAGTGAGGTTTCTTCATCCTTTAACTTCAAGTAGGATTTAAGTTAGAATAATTTTCATGAAAATAGTTAATTGTGGGTGGTTGTGGTTGATTTAAATGAACTTCATTAATCCATAACACTAACAAGCTTATTGATGGTAAGTTTGTCCTGCGTGGTCAACTGGAATGCCTTTTAGACTTAACTTCGGTCAAGATTCATGTGGATGTATACATTGTTTTGATGGTATTTGCATCATTGAGTCATGATTTCAACATCTTTTCGCTCCCTTGAAGATTGCACCAACCTTGTCGAAGTTGTCCAATGGGAGGCAAGACAACATTCGGTTGAAGTTCATTGAAGTCAAGCTTAACACCTCTTACATTTAGACTAGAATTTAGACTTCCTAAAATTTGCATCCATTTAAATTTTGCACACTTTTGGTTAATTTTAGGAAAAATCACACCTCAACATCAAATAATTCGCATGAAAATTCCCTTCAAATCATTATCCTACTATTAACTGCAACAACCTGAACAATTGTGTAAGTCCCCTCGTGTACAAAACAATTCACAATGAACTGACTGATGGTATTCCAAAGAATTTTGGAACATTGGAGTTAAATGTGTGAAATTTCTTGCAATCTTAGTGCATGAAATACTTTGATCAAGAGAGAATGGAGTAACCTTTAGATTACTTTGTTTTGTTGATTGGTGCGGTCATAAAAATCACATCAAGAAGCCTCCCCGAAGATTTTGATTGTATACTGTCGGTGAGACATACCAACTGTCATCAAGAGTTCTTCTTGAGTGTTCAAGTCACCCTGATGACTCCAAGTGAATACCTATCGGCGAGACTTATCTTGTCAGTATGAGACATACCAAACATCCAAGTCTCTCCCCGAAGACTCCTTTCGACACAAGTCTCCATGACCATCACAAGGAACTAAATCATTAGTAAGAGATCAGCTTGGGTAGTAAGAGATTTAAACTGTCACAGCGATCAACATGTCACAATGATAGGTGCATTCGGCATGACAGTGACAAGGTCTCAATGACCTAAAAACTTCAAAAGGTTGCTAAACTGCTAGTCGGCTAGACAGAGGTAAAGTCACACTGACTTGGATCTTCCAGAGGTTTCAGCCTATAAGATTGAGAAACACATTTTCAACAATCTCCAACTTGATGAAGATCACACAGGCACCTCTAGATCACAACAAATCTACTAAAAAAACATGGGCACTAAGGCCCATCAAATTGGCACACCACCTGAACTTGTATGTGCTCACTGGCTTTGTCAATGCATCTACAATATTCTCTAGAGTATCATATTTTTCCAAAATGACCTTTCCATCATCCACCATATCCCATACAAAATTGTATTGTACATCTATATGTTTCATCCTAGCATGGAAAGTAGGATTTTTTGCTAGACAAATTGCACTCTGACTGTCACAAAAAATAGTTATTTTCCCTGCATCAAAACCAATGTTATAACATAGATATTTTAGCCAAACTACTTCTTTACAAGCATGTGTAGCTGCCATGTATTTAGCCTCTGTAGTGGAAAAAGTGACTACAACCTATCGCTTACTCATCCAACTCACTGCACCACCATTCATCATGAAAATGTATCCACTAGTGGATCTTCTGCTGTCAATATCCCCTGCCCAATTAGAATCTACATAACCTTGAATGCTAAGAATCCTCTGTGATTCAACCAAGTTCCCATGGTAACACAAAGCATATTCTGAAGTCCCCTTCAAATATCTAAACACTCTCTTCACAACATCCCAATGTGTTCTTCCAAGATTATCCATAAATCGACGAAGAACTCCCATTGCCTAGGAAATTTCTAGCCTTATACAAACCATTGCATACATAAGATTTCCAGCCACACTAGTATAGGGTACATTGATCATGTCCTCCATCTCAATAGGATATTTTGGACATTCTTCAACAGATAGCTTCATTCCCTGCAAAATTGGAACAACTAGCTACTTGCAGTCATTCATGCAAAATCTCTCTAGAACAATCTTGATATACTTACTCTGACTGAGCCAAATTTTTCTATTCTTCCTATCCCTAGTTATATCCATTCCCAGAATATACCTAGCTACACCAAGATCTTTCATTTTGAACTTTGTAGACAACTGAGACTTAAGATCATAAATCATTAGCTTACTATTTCCCATGAACAACATATCATCAACAAAGAAAGCAATAATAAGCACTCAATGATTTTCAACTTTATAATACACACAATGATTAGATTTTAATTTAATAAATCCTTAAAGACAATACAAAAGTATCAAACTTTGTACCACATAACATAGAGACCTGCTTAACCCATATAGAGACTTTTTTAACTTGCAAACCAGTTTTTTTTACCTTTCTCCACAAAGTGCTTAGGCTGGGACATATAGATTTCTTCTTCAAGATCACCATGAAGAAATTTTGTCTTCACATCCATTTGTTTGATCTCTAAGTCATACACTACTACAAGTGACAAAAGAAATCTGATAGATGTCAACTTAGCTACAGGAGAAAAAATCTCCCCATAATCAATTCCTTCTACCTAGGAATAACCCTTCGCAACCAACCTCACCTTGTACCTCTCTTCTTTCTACACTGCCATCTAGACCAATTTTCTTTTTAAATACCCATTTACAACCCACAACTTTTTTGCCTTTAGGAAATGGCACCAAAATCTAGGTATCATTCTTTTCTAATGATGCCATTTCTTCATTCATGGCTTCCAACCAAGAGTTTGAATCAGACATTCTAAATTCCTCTTTCACAGTCCTAGTCTCATCAGTGCTAGAAATTAAAGCATAGACACAAGTAGAATCTATCAAAGAAAACCCATACCTATCAGGTTGCTTTCTTTCACAAGTTGACCTCCTCACTTGTTGAGGCTAAGGTTGTTGTTCTTCTTCAAAACTCTCAGAACTGCTTGAGCTCTCCTCAGTTTCAGGTACATTTTGAATTTTCAATTTCTTCTCTGGTGTAGGAGGAATTACAACTACATCCTTATTGTTTTCCTCGAATTTTTTTGACTGCATATCCATGTAGAAGGCTTCGGCAACTCACTCTAAAGATTACACTTTTTTCTATATACAACTCCTCTCCCTGCATCAGGATTCCAAAGCTTGTATCCTTATATGCCAACACTATATCCAATAAAAATACATTTGACAGCTTTGTTCTCCAATTTAGATCTTTTCTCATATGGCACATGTGCATATGCCTCACAGCCAAAACACGAATATGTCTTAAAGAGGGCTTCTTACCACACCAAGCTTCCAAAGGTGTTTTCACAACAAGAGTAGAATTTGAGAATGATTTATCAAGTGTAACATGCAATAGCAATAGGGCCTCTGCCTTCGTAACATCTCCCTCGCAAGCCAACACTACTTATGATACTCCATGCTCTATCCATCACTACCCCATTGGACCTTTCTAACTCCATTTTGTGTGGAGTATAAGGTGTAGTCTTATGCCTTTTAATTCCCATAGTTTTATAATACCTCTCAAAATCATCAAAAAAAATTCACCGCCATTATAATCCTTAAAAATTTATTTTTCTCCTAGTCTAATTTTCTACAAGGTTCTTAAATTCCTTAAACTGATTGAACACTTCTGATTTACTTTTCAGAAAATAGACAAATGCTCTTCTTGAATAATCATCAATAAACAATACATATTACCTTGAATTAGACAAAGAAGGAACATTCACTAAACCAAATACATCAGAATGAATATAATCTAGCAAACCAGAAGATTTATGAGGACTAGAATAAAAAGAAACACGGTGTGATGCTGCCACAATAGTGGTTTACAATTTCTGAGAGGAGCTGATTTTTTTTGAAATCACATATTTTTAGAAAATATAATGATTTAAGCATTAAAAAGTTCCATTTTAAAGATTCCAATTGAAGAGGGTTTGATCAAATCACCTTAGATCAAACCCCCTTGGATAGAATCTCACTAGTTTTAAACCATACCTATAAATGAGTCTCCTTTACACCTATCAAAATGCTGATAAAAAATAACTTTTGATTTAGCTTTGGGGGGATCAAATAAATTCATTTAAAATTTATTTCAAATGATTATGGTATTCCTTAGAACGAGCTATCCAATGAATATAATTTTAATATGTTTTTGTTTTGTTATGTATTTTTTAGTTTTATTAAACATAGGGTTTTCATTGAAAATGAATGTATTTATTCTTCACATGTGGAAAAATAGTAGATTATAAAAAAAAAATTTGAAAAATATGAGTGCACTAGATATTGAAGTCCTTGATCCAACAAAAAAAATTTGAATTTTGATATATACAAAAAAAGTTACATTATATGGTCGCGTTGTGTTTGAATTGTAATTAGTTTGACTTTGAAACTTGATTAAGGAAAAAATATTCAATACAAAACTATCTAACCAAGTGGAAGCACTAGATATCGAAGTTACAAATCTAAATTTAAAAGAATTAGATTTTTATCCTTCATGGGAAAAAAGTTATGCATTATACGCTATGCATCACTTTTTAAAAATGTTGTTTTTTGAAAAAAACTAGTTTTCTTGGGAGATGGAAAAAGAAGTGAAATCTAATTCCAAAAATTTTGAATTTTTTTTTTTTAGAATCTATAGACAAAATTTGATGAGACTCTAGTTTACACCATCTTCAAATTCCTCAGAGTTTAGCTGCTATAGGTGCCCGAATGTGAAGATTTAGTTAAAAATAATAATTTCAGTGTCTAGTTTGGCCAAAAATTGTAAACCACTATTGTGGGATCACCCTATTTTCCATATATACAATGCTCACAAAATTCAAATTCAAGGTTACAATCATCAAGCCTCTCAACCAAGTTTTTATTCTTCAAGGTTTTTAAACCTTTCTCTCCAATGTGGCCTAGCCTATGATGCCAGAGCATAGTATTTTTTTCTAGAAGTTTAACTTCCATAGAGTTTACACAATTAGGAACATTTCCCTCTTTTCCTCTAGGAGTAGCTTTCTCTGACTTTACAGAGACACTGTTGCATTGAACAACATGTTCATCCATCTTGTACAAGGTACCGATACGAGCACCCTTTGCTAGCACCATTGAGCCTCTAGTCATCATGCAACCATTTCCAGAGAATGTGACTTGCACTCCAATATCATTCAGTTTACTCACAGATAGTAGATTTTGAGCTAGACCTAGTTTATGCATCACATCCTTGATTCCCTTCACTCTTCCATCAGGGAATTGGATTCTAACTCTTCCACAACCAACTATCTCTAAAGATGAATCACTTGCTAAGTACACCTTTCCACCATCGTATTCTTCTTATTTCGTGAACCAGTCTCTATGAGATGTCATGTGGAAAGATGCTCTAGAATCAATCAGCTAGACATCATCTGATATCTGTGTAGCCAAGGCTACAATGAAGGCATCTCTATCATTCTAAGAAGAATTATTATCAAAAGAGCTCTTCTTCTTCTTCTTTTTCTCCTCTTTGTAATCCTTTCAGACATGACCAGGTTGCTCACAATTCCAACATTTCACCTTAGACTTCTTGCCAGAAGACTTTGATCTCCCCTCTGATTTGGATTTTTATTTCTTGTCCTTCTTCTTTCTTTTTTCTTTTGATCTACCTCTAACAGCAAGAGCGTCCTTCACAATCTTAGAAGATTTCCTTCTCATATCTTCTAATCAATAGCAAATAAGCAACAAAATCTTCCATCTTGAAACTGGATGTTGTACTCCCAATAGCCATCACCAAGTGATCCCAAGAGTTTGGAAAAGAACACAATAAAAGCATACAACAATCCTCTTCATCAATCTTCACACCAACAGATGTTAATTGTGCAATCAACATGTTGAATGTGTTCAAATGATCAGCTACAAACCCTCCTCCCTACATTTTCAAAGTGTACAGCTTCTTCCTTAGGAACAATTTATTCACCAAGGACTTCCCATAATAAATAGATGCTAGTCTCTTCCAAAAGGAAGATGTAGTTTTCTCTTCATGCACATTCAGAAGAATGAAGTCTACCAAATAGAGCCTTATTAGCCCCTTAGATTTTCTATCTGCAAGGTCCCAATCCTCTTGCTTCATGCATGTAGGCTTTGTTCTAGAGACAACAAGCCATAGATCACGATCCACTAATAGATCTTCCATTTTGAGTTTCCACAACTCAAAATTGCTGCCATTGAATTTCTCTATTTCAATCTTTCCTGATGTGCTAGCCATCTCAATCTGCAATTCAAATTAACAAACTTCTACAAGACTTCCACTAAACAAAATTGACACAAAAAACCCAATGTACCCACAAGGATAACACAAATAGCCAAGCTCTGATACCACTTGTAAGGAAAGCTAAGGTGTCGAAACAACTCTCCTAACATCAAAACCTCAAGGAAGAATGCATATATACTTTTAAAATTCACAAATATAGTCCAATTAAGATGCACTTGAAAGAGATAATAGAAATAGAGAATTAACATACACAGATGAACACCAGATTTATGTGGGAAAACCCTTATGGGAGAAAAACCCACCACACCAAGAAAAACCCCTTTGTATTATAGTAACAAAATTACATATAGAGTTCAGGCTTGAATCTTTGATGTCAAATTACAACAAATTTTACAATGACCAATCTTGTATAGAACATTCATGTTACAATATTCTCATAATAGAATTCACACTGATCATACATTGAACTATTCAGCCAACCATCAATTGAACCAACTGAACATTGAACCAAACAACATCTACAAATTTAGCATATATCCATGTCGTTCTGTCTATTGAACTTCCTCACATAACTACCACAACAAACTAACTTCCAACGGTTCCCATTCGACTTCTCTGATTGGTCATAGACTCACCACGTAGGATAGTCATCACTTAGCCAAAGGCGTTCACAATGTATCCGCATGTCGGTGGGACACTAATTGTGTCTCCCCGATGCCACAAAGCCAGATCATCATTATCACCAAGAGTCCTAACTATCGACAAGAGGTTACATCGGGTTCACAAGTAGTCGCACAAACTTCCCCTCATCGCCAAGACCTCATATCGATGATCATCACTTGTATCACTGTCGCCAAGACTATCGTTGTTCAATGAGACATCATACCAAAGTTCAAAGGTCACATAGATGTTAGCATTTCCATCAGCAAGACTATCGTCATTCACCAAGAGATCACACTGAGCCTTCAAGTTATTCTAAAATGTTTAACAGTCGGAAAGACTTATGGCTTTTGCTAAAACATCATATCAAGGAAAGCCTTTCAGCCAAGGGTCTCCCCGAAGACTTTGAGTGTATACTGTTGGTGAGACATACCAACTATTGCCAAGAGTTCTTCCCGAGTGTTCAAGTCACCCTAACAAATCCAAGTGAATACCTATCAGTGAGACTTCTCTTGTTGGTATGAGAACATACTGAACATCCAAGTCTCTCCCCGAAGACTCCCTTCGCCACAAGTCTCCCTAACCATCACAAGGAACTAAACCATTGGTAAGAGATCAGCTCAGGCGATAAGAGATTTAAACTATCACAGCGATAGGTGCATTTAGCATGACAGTGACAAGGTCTCAGTGGCCTGAAAACTTCACAAGGTTGCTAAACTGCCAGTCAGCCAGACAGAGGTAAAGTCACACCGACTTGGCTCTTCTAGAGGTTTCATCCTACGAGATTGACAAACATATTTTCAAAAGAAAGAAGCTTTGACCAATTCTGGTGAGTGCCAAGTGTTGTGTGCAACTCACAAAAAATAGAAAGTCTCATTGTATCCCTAACTCTACTTTAGCAATACAATGATAATTTCTATGAGGATGAATATCTGTACGAATAAATGACTATAGATTGTGCTTGAAGAAGGAAGGTTTGACCAATTCTGGTCAGTGCCAAGTGTTGTCTATTGCACACGAAAAATAGAAAGTTTCATTTTATTCCTAACTCTACTTTAGCAATAGAATGATAATTTGTGTGCTGATAAACAATAGTGCCAATAAATGATTGTAGATTGTGCTTGAAGAAAGAAGGTTTGACCAATTTTGGTGAGTGCCAAGTGTTGTGTGCAACCTGTAAAAAAATAGATAGTCTCATTATATCCCTAACTCTACTTTAGCAATACAATGATAATTTGTGTGATGATGAATAATTGTATGAATAAATGACTGTAGATTCTGCATGAAGAAGGAAGGTTTGACCAATTTTGGTGAGCACCAAGTGTTGTGTGTAGCTTGTGATAAAAAAATTCATTGTATCCCTAACTCTACTTCAACAATAAAATGATAATTTGTGTGTTCATAAATAACTGTGCCAATAAATGACTATAGATTATGCGTGAAGAAGGAAGGTTTGACCAATTCTTGTGAGTTCCAAGTGTTGTGTGCAGCCTATGAAAAATAGAAAGTTTTATTGTATCCCTAACTATACTTCATCAATACAATGATAATTTGTGTGCTCATAAATAACGATGCCAAAAAATACTATAAATTTTGTGGGAAGAAGGAAGGTTTTATCAATTCTAATGAGCACCAAGTGCTCTATGTAGCATACAAAAAATCAAAAGTTTTGTTGTATTTCTAGCTCTACTTGTCCAGTACAATGATAATTTTTGTGCTGATAAATAAACATGCCAATAAATGACTATAGATTGTGCATGAAGAAGAAAGGTTTGACCAATTCTGGTGAGCACCAAGCATTGTGTAAAGCCTACAAAGAATAGATAGTTTCATTGTATCCCTAACTCTACTTCAACAATACACTAATAATTTGTGTGTTGATAAATAACTATGCCAATAAAAGATCATAGATTGTGCATGAAGAATGAACATTTGACCAATTCTTGTGTGCACCAAGTGTTTTGTGCGACCCACAAAAAAAAGAAATTTTCATTGTATCTGTAACTTTACTTCAGTAATACAATGATAATGTGTGTGCTGATAAATAACCGTGCCAATAAGTTACTACAAAATTGGGCATGAAGAAGGAAGGTTTGACCAATTCTGGTGAGCACCAACTGTTGTGTGCAGCCTACAAAAAATAGAAGGTTTCATTGTATCCCTAACTCTACTTAAGCAACACAATCATAATTTGTGTGTTGATAAATAACCATGCCAATAAATGACTTCAAATTGTGCATAAAGAAGAAATTTTTATCAATTCTAGTGAGTGCCAAATGTTCTGTGTAGCCTACAAAAATAAAAAGTTTCATTGTATCCCTAACTCTATTTCAATCATACAATCATAATTTGTGTGTTGATAACTAAGTGTGCTAATAAATGACTACAAATTGTGCATGAAGAAGGATGGTTTGACCAATACTGGTGAGCACCAAGTGTTGTGTGTAGCCTGCAAAAAATACAAAGTTTCATTTTATCCCTAGCTATACTTCAACAATACAATGATAATTTGTGTGTTGATAAATAACCACACAAATAAAAGACTATAGATTGTGTATGAAGAAGGAAGGTTTGACCAATTTTGGTGAGTGCCAAGTGTTGTGTGCAGGTCATGAAAACTATAAAGTTTCATTGTATCCCTAGCTCTACTTCAGCAGTACAATGATAATTTGTGTGTGGATAAATAACTGTGGCAATAAGTGAATACAAATTTTGCATGAAGATGGAATGTTTGACCAATTCTGGTGAATGGCAATTGTTGTGTGTAGCCTATGAAAAATAGAAACTTCCGTTGTATCCCTAACTCTACTTCATCAATAAAATGATAATTTAGGTTCTGATAAACAACTAGCCAATAAATGACCAAATATTTTGCTTGAGGAAGAGGGTTTGACTAATTCTTGTTAGGGCCAAGTGTAGTGTGCAGCCTATAAAAAATTGAAAGGTTCATTGTATCCCTAACTATACTACAACAATACAATGATATTTTGTGTGCTGATAAATAATAAAACTAATAAATGACTACACATTGAGTGTGAAGAGGGAAGGTTTAACCGATTCTAATGAGCACCAAGTGTTGTGTGCAGCTCGCAAAAAATAGAAAGTTTCATTGTATCCCTAACTCTACTTCAACAATACAATGATAATTTGTGTGTTGATAAATAACCACACAAACAAATGACCACAAATTGTGTGTGAAGGAAGGTTTGACCAATTTTTGTGAGTGCCAAGTGTTATGTATAGCCCATGAAAAATATAAAGTTTCATTGTATCCCTTACTCTACTTCAACAATACAATGATAATTTGTGTGTTGATAAATAACCAAGCCAATTAATCAACATAGATTGTGCACAAAGAAGGAAGGTTTGACTAATTCTGGTGATCACCAAGTGTTACGGTATGTGAAAAATAGAAAGTTTCATTGTATCCCTAACTCTACTTGAACAATACAATGATAATTTGTGTGCTGATAAATAACCGCGTGAATAAATGAGTGTAGATTATGCATGAAGAAGGAAGGTTTGACTAATTTTGGTGAGTGCCAAGTGTTGTGTGTATCCCATGAAAAATAGAAAGTTTCATTGTATCCCTAACTCTACTTCAACAAAAGAATGATAATTTGTGTGCTGATAAATAACCATGCCAATAAGTGACTATAGATTGTGGATGAAGAAGGAAGGATTTAGCAATTCTGGTGAGTGCCAAGTATTGTGCTTAGCCTACAAGGAAAATAGAAAGTTTCTTTGTATCCCAACTCTACTTTAGCAATACAATGATAATCTATGTGTTGATAAATAATCACGCTAATAAATTACTGTAGATTGTGCTTAAAGATGGAGGGTTTTATCAATTTTGGTGAGCACCAAGTATTGTGTTCAACCTACGAGAGAAATAGAAAGTTTGGTTGTATCCCTAACTCTACTTTAGCAATACAATGATAATTTTTGTCCTAATAAATAACCACGCCACTAAATGACTGCAGATTATGTGTGAAGAAGGAAGGTTTAACCAATTCTAGTGACCACCAAGTGTTGTGTGTAGCCTGTGAGAAATAGATAGTTTCCTTGTATCCCTAACACTGCTTTAGTAATACAATGATAATTTATGTGTTGATAAATAAACATGACATTAAGTGACTATAGATTGTGCATGAAGAAGGAAGATCTGACAAATTCTGGTGAGTGCCAAGTGTTGTGTGTAGCCTAGGAAAAATAGAAAGTTTCATTTTATCCCTAATTCTACTTCAGCAATACAATGATAATTTGTGTCTTGATAAATAACCATGCAAATAAATGACTACATATTATGAGTGAAGAAGGGAGGTTTGACCAATTGAGGTGAATGCCAAGTGTTGTGTGCATCTTGCAAAAAATAGAAACTTTCATTGTATCCCTAACTCTACTTCAGCAATACAATAATAATTTGTGTGTTGATAAAAAACCCCACCAATGAATGACAATAGATTCTGCATGAAGATGGAAGGTTTGATCAATTCTGGTGAGTGCCAAGTGTTTTGTCTAGCCTATGAAAAATAGAAAGTTTCATTGTATCCTTAACTCTACCGCAACAATACAATGTTAATTTGTGTGTCAATAAACAACCACCCCAAGAAATGACTGCAGATTGTAAGAGAAGAAAGAAGGTTTGACCAATTCTCATGAGTGCCAACTGTTGGTGTAACCTAAGAAAAATAGAAAGTTTCATTGTATCCCTAACTCTACTTTAGTAGTACAATGATAATTTTTGTGCTGATAACTAATCACACTAATAAATTACTATAGATTGTGTGTCAAGAAATAAGGTTTGGCCAATTCTCGTGAGTGAGAAGTGTTGTGTGCAGCCTATGAAAAATAGAAATTTTCATCATACCCCTAACTCTACTTCAACAATACAATGATAATTTGTGTGCTGATAAATAATTGTGCCAATAAATGACTATAGATTGTGCATGAAGAAGGAAGGTTTGACCAATTTTGGTGAGTGCCAAGCGTTGAGTGTAGCCTATGAAAAATAGAAAGTTTCGTTGTATCCCTAGGTCTACTTCAACAATACAATGATAATCTATGTGCTAATAAATAACCAGGACAATAAATGACTACAGATTGTGTGTGAAGAAAGAAGGTTTGACCAATTCTAGTGACTGCCAAGTGTTGTGTACCAAATGCAAAAAATAGAAAGTTTTGTTTTATCCCTAACTCTACTTCACCAATACAATGATAATTTTTGTGATGATAAATAACCGTGACAATAAATGACTATAGATAGTACATGAAAATAGAAGGTTTCACCAATTCTGGTGAGCGCCAAGTGTTGTGTGCAACCTGTGAAAAATAGAAAGTTTCATTGTATCCCTAACTCTACTTTAGCAAGAAAATGATAATTTATGTTCTAATAAATAACCACACCAATAAGTGATTGCATATTGTGCATAAAGAAGAGGATTTGACCAATTCTAGTCAGTGCCAAGTGTTGTGTGCATCCCATAAAAAATAAAAAAGTTTCGTTGTATCCAAAAATCTACATCAACAATATAATGAATTTTTTTGTGATGATAAATAACATCACCAATAAATGACTGCAGATTGTCTGTGAAGATGGAAGGTGTGACCAATTCTAGTGAGCACCAAGTGTTGTGTGTAGCCTGCGAAAAATAGAAAGTTTCATTGTATCCCTAATTGTACTTTAGCAATATAATGATAACTTGTGTGATGATAAATAACCACACCAATAAATGACCACAAATTGTTCGTGAAGAAGCAAGGTTTGACCAATTCTGGTGAGTGCCAAGTGTTGTGTGTAGCCCACAAAAAATATAAATTTTCGTTGTATCCCTAACTCTACTTCATCAATAGAATGATGATTTGTGTGTTGATAAATAACTGCACCATGAGCACAGATTGTGCATCAAGAAGGAAGGTTTGACCAATTTTGTTGAGTGCCAAGTCTTGTGTGTAGCCTCCAAAAAATATAAGGTTTTGTTGTATCCCTAGCTCTACTTCAACACTACAATGATAATTTATGGGATGATAAATAACCACACCAATAAATGACTATAGATTGTGCGTGAACAAGGAAGGTTTCACCAATTCTATTGAGCACCAAGTGTTGTGTGCAGCTCACAAAAAATAGAAATTTTAGTTGCATCCCTGACTCTACTTCAGCAATACAATGATAATTTGTGTGCTAATAAACAATCATGCAAATAAATGACTATAGATTGTGCATGAAGAAAGAAGATTTGATCAATTCTGGTAAGCACCAAGTGTTGTGTGCAACTTGCAAAAAAGGAAAGTTTTGTTGTATCCCTAACTCTACTTCAATAATAAATTGATAATTTGTAAGGTGATAAATGACCACACCAATAAATGACTACAAATTGTGCATGAAAGAGGAAGGTTTGATCAATTTTGGTGAGCACCAAGTGTTGTGTGCAACCTACAAAAAATAGAAAGTTTTGTTGTATCACTAACTTAACTTTAGCAATAGAATGATAATTTGTGTTGATAAATAATCATGCTGATAAATGACTGTAGATTATGTGTGAAGAAGGAAGGTTTGACCAATTCTGGTGAGCGCCAACTGTTGTGTGCAGCCTGCAAAAAATAAAAAGTTTCGTTGTATCCCTAACTCTACTTGAATAATACAATGATAACTTGTGTGCTGATAAATAACCACACCAATAAATGATTGCAAAATATGCATGATGAAGGAAGGTTTGACCAATTCTAGTGAGCGTAAAGTGTTTTATGCAACCTATGAAAAAAAAAGGGGTATGTGTAGGACCATCATGGAAAAAATAGGCCCTTAAGTGGCAAAAAAATTAGAAAAATCAGAGTTAGGAAACTTGACGTAAAAAATTTGAATAAGTTATCTATATTATTTTAAAAATATGTAAGAATAGAATCTATAGAAAATTTAATGTAGCTTCTAAACTACTAGGTTTCTTTTAAAAAACTAAAAATCTATTTGGTGAAATTTTGAAATTTGAATGTAGTGGTACATAAATTTTAGAGAAAACAAAGAAGTAGGTGTCTATCTAACCACCCTAACTACAATAAAATGATAATATTTAGTTATAAGATTTTAAATGTAAGTAGAGGACTTATGCCCTGATGTGATGCATATTTTTTTGTAATTTTTTTTCCAAGTAAATAATTAATTATGAATTTTTTATTACAACTTTTAAAAAAATATAAAAAATATTATGTCTAGCCACCTCAAAACTTCAGGAAATTCAATTTTTATTTTTTTAATCTTATAGTATGCGAAGCATAGAATGTGATGCATGTTTTGGATTCAAAAAATGTGATACCATTTGAAAGCTATAGATATTTTTCAATCAGCCTATCAATCAGAACTTTAGTCGTAATTTGAATAGAAAATGAATAATAATTATTTATTAAATTCAAAGTAAAGCATAATTTATATTGTTGGAAAGTTACGAATCTCCTCTAAAAAGCCTTTTTGTTTCATCAGTTTTGGGTAAAAAAATAGTTGTCAACCACATACGCATCATATTGCCACTTTTTGGCCCATCATGATCCTGCACATACCCAAAGTTTCATTGTATCCCTAATTCTACTTTAGCAATACAATGATACTTTGTGTGCTAATAAATAACCATGCCAATAAATGACTATAGATTGGGCACGAAGAAGGAAGGTTTGACCACTTTTGGTGACTATGAAGTGTTGTGCGTAGCCTATGAAAAATAGAAAGTTTCGTTCTATGCCTAACCCTACTTAAGAAATACAGTGATAATTTGTGTGTTGAAAAATAACCACACCAATAAATGACTACATATTGTGCATTAAGAAGGAAATTTTGACCAATTCTAGTGAGCACCAAGTGTTGTGTGTAGCCAGTGAGAAATAGAAACTTTACTTGTATCCCTAACTCTACTTCAACAATACAATCATAATTTGTGTGTTGATAAATAACTGCACCATTAAATGACTGCAGATTGTGCATGAAGAAGGAAGGTTTGACTAATTATGGTGTGCACCAAGTGTTGTGTGTAGCCTATGAGAAATAGAAAGTTTCTTTGTATCCCAAACTCTACTTCAAATATACAATGATTATTTGTCTATTTATAGATAACCACACTAATAAATGATTGCAGATTATGCATGAAGAATGAAGGTTTGACCAAGTCTGGTGTGTGCCAAGTATTGTATGTAGCCTATGAAAATAAGAAAGTTTCATTGTATTACTAACTCTACTTCAACAATGCAATGATAATTTGTGCCCAATAAATAACAACACAAATAAATGTCTACTGATTGTGCATGAAGAAGCAAGATTTGAACAGTTCTAGTGAGTGCCAAGTGTTGTGTGTAGCCCGTGAAAAATAGAAAGTTTTGTTTAATCCCTAACTCTACTTCAACAATACAATGATAATTTTTTTGTTGATAAATAACCACACAAATAAATGACTGTAGATTGTGCATTAAGAAGGAATGTTTGAAAAATTCTGGTGACCACCAAGTGTTGTGTGCAACCTAAAAAGAATAGAAACTTTTGTTTTATCCCTAACTCTAGTTCAACAATACAATGATAATTTGTGTGTTGATAAATAACTACACCAATAAAAGACTATAGATTATGTGTGAAGAAGGAAATTTTGACCAATTCTTGTGAGCATCATGTGTTGTGTGCAACCCGTGATAAACAACATTGCCAATAAATTACTACAGATTGTGCGAGAAGAAAGAAGATTTCAACAATTCTCATGAGCGCAAGTGTTGGTGCAATCTGAGAAAAATAATTTTTTTTATTGTATCCCTAACTCTACTTTAGCAATACAATGATAATTGGTGTACTGATAAGTAACCATGCTAATAAATGATTATAGATTGTGCATGAAGAAGGAAGGTTTGACCAATTTTGGTGACCGCCAAGTGTTGTGTGCAGCATATCAAAAATAGAATTTTTTGTTGTATCCATAACTCTACTTCAACAATACAATGATAATTTGTGTGCTAATAACTAACCACAACAATAATTGACTATAGATTGTGAGTGAAGAAGGATGGTTTGACCAATTTTGGTGAGAGCCAACTGTTGTGTGCTTCCTACAAAAAATAGAAAGTTTTGTTGTATCCCTTACTCTACTTCAGTAATACAACAATAATTTGTGTGAAGATAAATAACCGCGCCAATAAATTAATACAGATAGTGCATGAAGAAGGAAGGTTTGATCAATTCTGGTGAGCGCCAAGTGTTGTGTGCAGCCTACAAAAAATAGAAGGTTTCATTTTACCCCTAACTCTAATTCAACAATACAATGATAATTTATGTGTTGATAAATAACCACACCAATAAATGACTCCAGATTTTGCATGAAGATAGAAGGTTTAACCAATTATGGTGAGCACTAAGTGTTGTGTGCAACCTGCAAAAAATCATTTTTTTTGTTGTATCCCTAACTCCACTTCGACAATTCAATGATAGTTTGTGTGTAGATAAATAACCGCACCAATTAGTGACTGGAGATTGTGCAAGAAGAAAGAAGGTTTGAACAATTCTCATGAGCGTCAGGTGTTGGTGCAGCCTTAGAAAAATAGAAAGTTTCATTGTATCCCTAACTCTACTTTAGCAATACAATGATAATTTTTGTGCTGATAAGTAACTATGATAATAAATGACTATACATTGTGTGTGAAGAAGGAAGTTTTGACCAATTTTGGTAAGCACCAAGCATTGTGTGTAGCTTGCGAAAAATAGGAAGTTTTTTTGTATCCCTAACTCTACTTCAACAATACAATGATAATTTTTGTGTTGAAAAATAACCATGACAATAAATGACTGTAGATTGTGTGTGAAGAAGGAAGGTTTGACCAATTCTGGTGAGCACCAACTGTTGTCTACAGCTTGTGAAAAATATAAAGTTTTGTTGTATCCCAGACTTTACTTCAGTAATACAACAATAATTTGTGTGAAGATAAATAACTGTGCCAATAAATGACTACAAATTGTGCATGAAGAAGGAAGGTTTGACCAATTTTGGTGAGTGTCAAGTGTTGTGTGAATCCTATGAAAAATAGAAAGTTTCATTTTACCCCTAACTCTAATTCAACAATACAATGATAATTTATGTGTTGATAAATAACCACGGAAATAAATGACTGTTAAGTGTTGTGCACATTTTGAAAAAAAATTAAAAAAAATCGTTGTATCCCTTCAACAATTCAATGATAGTTTTTGTGTTGAAAAAAATCTATGCCAATTAGTGACTGGAGATTTTGCATGAGGAAGGTAGGTTTGACCAATTTTGGTGAACACGAAGTGTTGTGTGTAGCCTACAAAAAATAGAAAGTTTCATTGTATCTCTAATTCTACTTCAACAATAGAATGATAATTTGTTTTCTAATAAACAATTGCACTAATAAATGACTACATATTGTGTGTGAAGAAGGAAAGCTTGAAAATTTCAGGTGAGTACCAAGTGTTGTGTGCAACCTATGAAAAATAGAAAGTTTCATTGTATCCCTAAAGCTACTTTTGCAATACAATGATAATTTGTGTGTTGATAAATAATCATGCCAACAAATGAATACAGATTGTGCGTGAAGAAGTAAGGCTTGACCAATTTTGGTGAGCGCCAAGTGTTGTGTGTAGCATGTGAAAAATACAATTTTTGTTCTATCCCTAACTCGAATTCAATAATACAATGATAATTTATGCGCTGATAAATAACCGCACCAATAAATGACTGCAGATTGTGCGTAAAGAAGGAAGGCTTGACCAATTTTGTTGAATGCCAAGTGTTGTGTGGAGCCTATAAAAAATAGAAGCTTTCAGTGTATCCCTAAAGCTACTTTAGCAATACAATGATAATTTGTGTCCTGATAAATAACAACACCAATAAATGACTAGAGATTGTGCATGAAGAAGGAAGGTTTCATAAATTCTAGTGAGTGCCAAGTGTTATGTGCAGTACCCGAAAAATATAAAGATTTATTTTATACCTATCTCTACTTGAACAATACAATAATAATTTGTGCGTTGATAAATAACCACACCAAGCAATAATTGTAGATTGTGCATGAAGAAGGGAGGTTTGACCAATTCTAGTGAGCACCAAGTGTTATGTACAGCCTAAGAAAAATAGAAAGTTCTATTGTATCCCTAACTCTACCTGAACAATACAATGATAATTTCTGTGTTGATAAATATCCATGAAAATAAATTACTTTAAATTGTGCGTGAAGATGATAGGTTTGACAAATTCTGGTGAGTGCCAAGTGTTGGGTTTAGTCTGTGCAACATAGAAAGTTTTATTATATCTCTAACTCTACTTTGACAATACAATGATAATTTGTGTGTTGATAAATAGTTGTGCCAATAAGTGACTGCAGATTGTGCGTGAAGAAGGAAGGTTTGACCAATTCTAGTAAGTACCAAGTGTTGTGTGCTACCTACGAAAAAAAGAAAGTTTCATTGTATCCCTAACTCTACTTAAGCAATAGAATGATAATTTGTGTGGTGATAAACACTAGTGCCAATAAATGATTGTAGATTGTGGGTGAAGAAAGAAGGTTTGACCAATTCTCATGAGCGCCAAGTGTTGTGTGCAACCTACAAAAAATAGAAAGTCTCATTTTATCCCTAACTCTACTTTAGCAATACAATGATAATTTGTGTGATGATGAATAATTGTACGAATTAATGACCGTAGATTATGTGTGAAGAAGGAAGGTTTGACCAATTCTGGTGAGTACCAAGTGTTGTGTGTAGCCTATGAAAGATAGAAAGTTTCATTGTATCCCTAACTCTACGTCAACAATACAATGATAATTTGTGTGCTAATAAATAACTGTGCTAATAAATGACTACAAATTATGCATGAAGAAGGAAGGTTTGACCAATTCTTGTGAGTTCCAAGCGTCATGTGCAGCCTATGAAAAATAGAAAGTTTCGTTGTATCCCTAACTCTACTTCAGCAATAAAATGATAATTTGTGTGCTGATAAATAACCATGCCAATAAATGACTGCAAATTTTGTGTGCAAAAGGAAGGTTTTATCAATTCTAATAAGTAGAATGTGTTGTGTGTAGCCTATGTAAAATCAAAAGTTTTTTGCATTTGCAACTCTACTAATGCAATACAATGATAATTTGTGTCCTGATAAATAACCGCACTAATAAATGACTGTAGATTCTATGTGAAGAAGAAAGGTTGGACCAATTCTGGTGAACTCCAAGTGTTGTGTGTAGCCTACAAAGAATAAACAATTTTTTTTTATCCCTAACTCTACTTCAACAATACACTAATAATATTTGTGTTGATAAATAACTACACCAATAAAAGAATGTAGATTGTGCATGAAGAATTAAGGTTTGACCAATTCTTGTGAACGCCAAGTGTTGTGTACAACCTACAAAAATAGAAAATTTTGTTATATCTGTAACTCTACTTGAGCAATACAATGATAATGTGTGTGCTGATAAGTAATCATGCCAATAAGTTATTGCAAATTGTGCATGAAGAAGGAAGGTTTGACCAATTCTGGTGAGCACCAATTGTTGGCTCCATCCTGCGAAAAATAGAAAGTTTCATTGTATCCATAACTCTACTTTAGTAATACAATGATAATTTGTGTGTTGATGAGTAATCGTGCCAATATATGACCTCAGATTGTGTGTGAAGAAGAAAATTTTACAAATTTTGGTGAGCGCCAAGTGTTGTATGTAGCCTATGAAAAATTGAAATTTTCATTGTATCCCTAACTCTACTTCAATCATACAATGATAATTTGTGTGTTGATAAATAAGCACGCCCATAAATGACTACAAATTGTGTGTGAAGAAGGAAGGTTTTCCCAATTCTGGTGAGCACCAAGTGTTGTGTGCAACCTAAAAAAATTAGAAAGTTTTGTTTTATCATTAACTATACTTCAATAATAAAATGATAATTTGTGTGTTGATAAAAAACTAAACCAATAAGAGACTATAGATTGTGTGTGAAGAAGGAAGATTTGACCAATTTTGGTGAGTGCCAAGTATTGTGTGGAGCCCGTGAAAAATAGAAAGTTTCATTGTATCCCTAACTCTACTTCAGATTTACAATGATAATTTTTGTTTTGATAAATAACCATGCTAAAAAGTGAATGCAGATTGTTCATGAAGAAGGAAGGTTTGACCAATTCTGGTGAGCGCCAAGCATTGTGTGCAGCTTGCAAAAAATAGAAAGTTTCATTGTATCCTTAACTCTACTTCAACAATACAATGATAACTTGTGTGCTAATAAATAACCATGCCAATAAATGACTGCAAATTGTGAGTGAAGATGGAATTTTTGACCAATTTTGGTGAGTGGCAAGTGTTGTGTGCAGCCTTTGAAAAATAGAAACTTTCATTGTATGCCTAACTGTTAGATTCCCAGAAATCTGTTGCTAGACGAAAATACTTCCACAAGAGAGAGAATGATGGCGAGAATGCTTGCTATCAATATGCAAGATTGATTCACGATTGAATTGATACAAATGTACAAGATGAGGCTTGCTTATAAAAGGCAAGCATGCAACAACCAAATCTTATCTTGAGCAAAAGGATAGCCCGATAAGATAATGATGAGATCCTATAACTTAGGAATTAAAAATTGCCTAAGTAAACTTATGAAGATGTAATTAAATAGTTAATTACACCAACACCCCCCCATAAGTGCAACTTAGGGAGATGATTATAATGCAAACTACTATGGGTCCCGGCAACTAGGCCATGTTAGGTACCCATTTACAGATGCAAATGAAATGCAATCTCTCATAAAGCAGAGAAAACAAGAAAAAAGGCATGACGAATGTAAACATGATGTATGGAGGACTCAATGATACCCCCCAAGGACTACATCCATCATGAATATACAATAAATTACCCCCCCATAAGAGGGAAGTAATGAGATAAGATATTCCCCCCATGATGTATGATCTCCTGCAAGTATGGTTAATGTTTGAAGACAAAACAAAATCCAATGCCTACAAACAATGTTTCTCCCCTTAGGAAGAAGATACACCAAGTACAACTGCAAGAATGATTCCCATTCTGGATAGGAAGTAGGAAGAGAAATCCATATGTATGAAGATGTTGTCTCTGAAATTTTCTCATGTGTTGCCAAGTTCTTGGATGATGAAGATGATGCCACAATCCAATTAGGTACATGCCCAATCACAACAAACTGTGACAAACTAGGAACCAATGGAAACTGATCTTGAACAAACTCCATAGAAAAACATGCAGTTATAATAGTAGACCCATTACTATCATCAAATAAGAGAGATAAACCCTCAAATTGGTCCTCCAAATCTGAAATGTGAGACTCCACAAACAAAGAAGCAATGTCTGTCAAATAGGAATCCCAATCAGGAGGACTATCAGGAACCTCTGAAACATCTGCAATCTTGTCCAAAGGATCACAATCATGGGTTATCAACTCTGAAGAATGAACAAGCACATGTGAGTTGGAAAGAGGAGCTTCAAGAGATGGAGAAGAATCATGGTCTCCATATACCTCTCTAATGTGAGTCCAAAGAGTATGAGGACATTCGAAGTGAATAAGAGTCTCCAAAATGTCATCATTTACATTTTCAAAAATAACTCTAAAGACTCTAGCCCTAAAGCCTATCCAATTGCAATACTCAACACCTGTGCTAGGAAAAGGAATTGTATTAAACAAATAGGGCAATATATTTATCTCACCAAGATGAGTGAGAATTAAATTGCTCCATTGCCTATAGTTCCCATTCTCCAAAGTAATTAAAAAACCCATTTACAAACTATGAGCTCCGAAAGCCAAAAAGGAGATCTGTCTTCAACCTGGAAAATATGGCACAAAACTGCAAAATCCCTGCAAAATATCTGCACCACAGAAAATTTGACTCTTCCAGCTTTCCGACGATATTTCGTTTGAAAAATTTCGCCTCCGTATGCAGAAGTTATGATAAAATGAAAAAAAGACCTATAAATAGGCACTTGGGAGCAAAATACAGACTCTCAAAGGCTAATTTGGTGCAAAATTCAGGCACCTGGGGCTGAATCTATGGTCAGTCATATGACCTTCGGCACAAAAGTGCAAAAATTTAAATACCCCAACAGATTTACAATGGTTGGCAAAAGATTTATAAAAATCTTCTATTACAATGGTTGGCAAAAGATTTATAAAAATCTTCAAAACAAATAAACGCCAACCATATAAAAAATAAATGCCTTCATACCATATGATGTCAACCTACACAACCTGCGCACCAGCCGATTCAGAGAATTAATGTGCCTTGACCGCAAGCTGACCGAGTACCGGAAAGACGAAGTATGCCGGTGTGCAGAGAGGACGGATGTAGATGCCGACCAGTGACCTACGGATCTGACAAGGAAGTGACCGAACCGACAATTGCTGAATGATCTTGTACGCTTGATTCGATAGAACACTTTGCTTGATCAGATCTGACGCAGGAATGTGACAGCTTCCGGACGATGGAAGATCACTGACGCCAATGGAGGGTACCCCGCTAGTTGACCGATGGGTTTTATTTAACTCTTGTACGAGTTGATGATGCACGCCTATTGGACGCCGATCTGACAATGGTACCCACTAAAGACAGATATGGTACACGGGACCTCAGACCGCCGACGGAGGATCACCAATAAATTTGAAAACCCAAAATTTTATTTTGAAAATTGCCCCACACAAAATATGCCCGATAGAAAATTTTGCCCCAAAATTTAAATCATATCCGCAGAAAATATTTTATTGAAAATATTTTTTTGCGAAAATTATGAAAATCGTACCGCAGAAGGTTTGTTCCAGCAAAAAAATTTTTGCTTCAAAAACAACTTTACCTTAATATAGGCGAATTTACAGTCAAAATTCGTCTGCGGAATCTTCTGATCTCAACCGTGAGGTTATTGAAACCCCAATCTGCACCCAGCAAAAAATCTTCAAGCCAGAATGAAACCCTCAGATCTGGGAAGGAGTCCGCAACCCTGGAAGCTCTGATACCATGTTAGATTCCCAGAAATCTGTTGCTAGACGAAAATACTTCCACAAGAGAGAGAATGATGGCGAGAATGCTTGCTATCAATATGCAAGATTGATTCACGATTGAATTGATACAAATGTACAAGATGAGGCTTACTTATAAAAGGCAAGCATGCAACAACCAAATCTTATCTTGAGCAAAAGGATAGCCCGATAAGATAAAGATGAGATCCTATAACTTAGGAATTAAAAATTGCCTAAGTAAACTTATGAAGATGTAATTAAATAGTTAATTACACCAACACTAACTCTACTTCAACAATACAATGATAATTTATGTTATGATAAATAACCACACCAATAAATGACTAGATATTGTGCTTCAAGAAGAAGGTTTGACCAGTTCTGGTCAGTGCCAAGTGTAGTGTACAACCTATGAAAAATAGAAAGGTTCGTTGTATCCCTACCTCTACTACAACAATACAGTGATAGTTTGTATGTGGCCTACAAAAAATAGAAAGTTTTGTTGTATCCCTAACTCTACTTGAGTAATGCATTGATAATTTTTGTCTGATAAATAACTGTGTGAATAAATGACTATAGATTATGCATAAAGAAGGAGGGTTTGACCAATTCTGGTGAGTGCCAAGTGTTGTGTGTAGCCTACAAAAAATAGAAACTTTTGTTGTATCCCAAACTCTACTGCAATAATGCAATGATAATTTGTCTATTAATAAATAACCACGCCAATAAATGACTATAGACTATGCATGAAGAAGGAAGGTTTGACCAATTCTGGTGTGTGCCAAGTGTTGTATGTAGCTTGTGAAAATAAGAAAGTTTTGTTATATCTCTAACTCTACTTCAACAATGCAATGATAATTTGTGTCTGATAAATAACCACGACAATAAATTTCTATTAATTGTGCATGAACTAGCAACATTTGAACAATTATGGTGAGCACCAAGTGTTGTGTATAGCCTATGAAAAATAATTTTTGTCTTGATAAATAACAATGCCAATAAATGACTACAGATTATCTGTGAAGAAGAGGTTTGACCAATTGAGGTGAACACCAAGTGTTGTGTGCATCCTACAAAAAATAGAAAGTTTTGTTGTAACCCTAACTCTACTTCATGAATACAATAATAATTTGAGTATTGATAAATAACCCCACCAATAAATGACTATAGATTGTGTGCAAATATGGAAGGTTTGACCAAAATTGGTGAGCACCAAGTGTTGTGTCTAGCCTACGAAAAATAGAAAGTTTTGTTGTATCCCTAACTCTACTTCAACAATACAATGTTAATTTATGTGATAATAAATAACCACGCTAAGAAATGACTATAGATTGTAAGAGAAGAAAGAAGGTTTGACCAATTCTCATGAGTGCCAACTGTTGGTGCAACCTAAGAAAAATAGGAAGTTTCGTTGTATCCCTAACTTTAGCTTAGCAATACAATAATAATTTGTGTGCTGATAACTAATTGCACTAATAAATGATTATAGATTGTGTGTGAAGAAGGAAGGTTTGACCAATTATAGTGAGCGAGAAGTGTTGTGTGTAGCCTATGAAAAATAGAAATTTTCATTGTACCCTTAACTCTACTTCAGCAATAGCCAGCATGGGTAGTGGAGTTGGCTTGGGCCATGGGTTTGCTCCCCATTGGTCTCGAGTTCGACTCCCTCTCGGGTTTTCCAGAGGTATGGGCTGGCCGGCTGTTGTGTACCCCCCAGAGGATTAGTCTCACCCCTGCTCGCCGGAATGTCACTGGGCCGGGTTAATCGCAGGGACACCTCTCGGTTACCAAAAAAAAAAAACTCTACTTCAGCAATACAATGATAATTTTTTCAGCTAATAAATAACCATGCCAATAAAGGACTACAAATTGTTCATGAAGAAGGAAGGTTTGACCAATTCTGGTGAGTGCCAAGTGTTGAGTGCAGCTTGTGAAAAATAGAAAGTTTTGTTGTATCCCTAAGTCTACTTCAGTAATAAAATGATAATTTGTGTGCTAATAAATAATTGTGACAATAAATGACTGCAGATTGTGTGCGAAGAAGGTTTGACCAATTCTGGTGAGTGCCAAGTGTTGTGTACAACATTCAAAAAATAGAAGCTTTCGTTCTATCCCTAACTCTACTTTAGCAACAAAATGATAATTTGTGTTTTGGTAAATAATCGTGCCAATAACTGACTGCATATTGTGCATGAAGAAGAAGATTTGACCAATTTTGATCAGTGCCAAGTGTTGTGTGCAGCTTGCAAAAAATAAAAAGTTTTGTTGTATCCCTAAATCTACTTCAACAATATAATGATAATTTGTGTGTTGATAAATAACCTCACCAATAAATGACTACATATTGTGTGTTAAGATGGAAGGGTTGACCAATTCTGGCGAGCACCAAGTGTTTTTTGTAGCCTGTGAAAAAGGGAAAGTTTCATTGTATCCCTACTCAACAGTACAATGATAATTTGTGTGATGATAAATAACTACAATAAATGACCACAAATTGTTTGTGAAGAAGGAAGGTTTGACCAATTCTGGTGAGCGCTAAGTGTTGTGTGTAGCCCACAAAAAATACAAAGTTTTGTTGTATCAACAAATCTATTTCATCACTACCATGATGATTTGTGTGTTGATAAATAACCATGCCAAAAAAGGAGAAAAAAGTTTTGTTGTATCCCTCCCTCTACTTCAACAATATAGTGATAATTTTTGTGTTGATAAATAACCACACGAATAAATGACTATAGATTGTGTGTGTAGATTATAGATTGTGCATGAAGAAGGAAGGTTTGATCAATTGTAGTGAGTGCCAAGTGTTGTGTGTAGCCTGTGAAAAATAGAAAGTTTCGTTGTATCCCTAACTCTACTTCAGCAATACAATGATAATTTGTGTGCTGATAAATAACTGCACCAATAAATGACTACAAATTTAGTGTGAAGAAGGAAGGTTTGATCAATTCTAGTGAGTGCCAAGTGTTGCATGTAGACTACAAAAAATAGAAAGTTTTGTTGTATCTCTAACTCTACTTCAGCAATACAAGAATAATTTGTGTGCTGATAAATAACTGCACTAGTAAATTATTGTAGATTGTGCATGAAGAAGAAGGGTTTGAATAATTCAAGTGAATGCCAAGTGTTTTGTGTAGGCTGCAAAAAATAGAAAGTTTCGTTGTATCCCTAACTCTACTTCAGCAATACAATGATAATTTGTGTGCTAATAAATAGCCGTGCTAATAAGTGACTACAGATTGTGCATAAAGAAGGAAGGTTTGACCAATTATGGTGATAGCCAAGTCTTGTGTGTAGCCTGCGGAAAATAGAAATTTTTGTTGTATCCCTAACTCTACTTCAGCAATACAATGATATTTTTTGTGTTGATAAATTACCAAGCCAATAAATGACTATAGATTGTGTGTGAAAAATGAAGTTTTGACCAATTCAGGTGAATGCCAAGTGTTGTGTGCAGCCTACAAAAATTCAAAAGTTTCGTTGTATCCCTAACTCTACTTCAACAATACAATAATAATTTGTGTGCTTATAAATAACCACGCCAATAAGGTATTTGCAAGATCATGATGGGCTAAAAAGTGGTGATATGATGGGTATGTGTAGGGTATGTGGCTGATGACTTTTTTTTAACCCAAAATTGATGAAACAAAAAGGGTTCTTAAAAGATATTCTCAGCTTTCCACCAATATAAATTATGCTTTACTTTCAATTTCATAAATAATTATTATGCATTTTCTTTTAGAATTACGACTAAAGTCTTGATTGATAAGCTGATTGAAAAACATCTATACCTTTTAAATGACATCACATTTTATGAATCCAAAACATGCATCACATTTTATGCTTTGAATAATATAGGATTAAAAACAAAAAACTAAATTTCATGAAAATTTCACCAACTTAAGGTTGTCAGACACGTGAGTTTTTATATAATTTAAAAGTTGTAATAAAAAATTCATAATTATTTATTTACTTTGAAAAAAATTCCAAAAAAATATGCATCACATTGGGACATAAGTGCTCTACTTATATCTAAAATCTTACAAAAAATAATTATCATTTTATTGTGGTTAGGGTGGTCAGATAGACACCTACTTCTTAAATTTTTCCTGAAAGTTAAGTACTACTGCATTGAAATTTTAATTTTTCACCCAATAGATTTAAAAAAATAAAATAAACTTAGTAGTTTAGAAACTACATTCAATTTGCTAAAAATTCTATTATTACATATTTTTGAAATAATATATATAACTTATTCAAATTTTTACGTCAAGCTCCCTAACTCTGATTTTTCTAAATTTTTTGCCACTTAAGGGCCTATTTTTTCCATGATGATCCTACACATACCTAATAAATGACTACAAATTGTGCATGAAGATGGAAGGTTTGACCAATTTTGGTGAGCGCCAAGTGTTGTGTGTAGCCTGCAAAAAGTAGATAATTTCGTTGTATCCCTAACTCTACTTCAACAATAAAATGATAATATTTATGTTGATAAATAACTGCACCAATAAATGACTATAGATTGTGTGAGAAGAAAGAAGGTTTGAACAATTCTCATGAGTGTCAAGTGTTGGTGCAGCCTAATAAAAATAAAAAGTTTAATTGTATCCCTAACTCTACTTTAGAAATAAAATGATAATTTGTGTGCTGATAAGTAACCACACTAATAAATGACTATAGATTGTGTGTGAAGAAGGTTGGACCAATTCTAGTGACCACTAAGTGTTGTGTACAACCTATCAAAAATAATTTTTTTTGTTGTATCCATAACTCTACTTCAATAATACAATGATAATTTGTGTGTTGATAAATAACCAGGACAATAAATGGCTATAGATTGTGCCTAAAGAAGGAAGGTTTGACCAACTCTGGCAAGCACCAATTGTTGTGTTCAACCTGCGAAAAATAGAAAGTTTTGTTGTATCCCTAAATCTACTTCAGTTATACAACAACAATTTGTGTGAAGATAAATAACCACACCAATAAATAAATGTAGATTGGGCATTAAGAATGAAGGTTTGAACAATTCTAGTGAGCACCAAGTGTTGTATGCAACCTGCAAAAAATAAAATATTTCATTCTACCCCTAACTCTAATTCAACAATACAATGATAATTTATGTGTTGATAAATAACCGTGCCAATAAATGACTGTAGATTGTGTGTGCAAACAAAATTTTGACCAATTATGGTGAGTGTTAAGTGTTGTGTGTAGCCTACAAAAAATTAAAAAAATTGTTTTATCTGTAACTCTATTTTAGAAATTCAATGATAGTTTGTGTGCTAATAAATAACTATGCCAATTAGTGACTAGATATTTTGCATGAAGAAGGAAGGTTTCACCAATTCTGGTGAGTGTCAAGTGTTGTTACAGCATATGAAAATTAGAAAGTTTCGTTGTATCCCTAATTCTACCTCAACAATAGAATGATAATTTGTTTCCTAATAAACAACTACACCAATAAATGACTCTAGATTGTGCGTGAAGAAGGAAAGCTTGACCAATTTAGGTGAGCACCAAGTGTTGTGTGCAGCCTATGAAAAATACAAAGTCTTATTCTATTTGTAAAGAAACTTTGACAATACAATGATAATTTTGGTGTTGATAAATAATCGCGCCAATAAATGATTGCAGATTGTGCGTCAAGAAGGAAGGTTTGACCAATTTTGGTGAGCACCAAGTGTTGTGTGTAGCTTGTGAAAAATAGAAAGTTTCATTCTATCCCTAACTCTAATTCAACGATACAATGATAATTTAAGTCTTGATAAATAACTGCACCAATAAATGGCTGTAGATTGTGCATGAAGAAGGAAGGCTTGACCAATTTTGGTAAGCGCCAAGTGTTGTGTGGAGCCTATGAAAAATAGAAACTTTCATTGTATCCCTAAAGCTACTCCAACAATAAAATGATAATTTGTGTGCTGATAAATAACAATGCCAATAAATGACTAGAAATTGTGTGTGTAGAAATAAGGTTTGATCAATTTTGGTGAGCACCAAGTGTTGTGTGTAACTGTGAAAAATAGAAAGTTTTCTTCTATCCCTACTTCTACTTCAACAATACAATGATTATTTGTGTGCTAATAAATATCTGTTCCAATAAATGACTTGAGATTGTGCTTGAAGATGGAAGGTTTGATCAATTCTAGTGAGCGCAAAGTTTTGTGTGCAGCCTGCAAAAAATAAAAAGTTTCCTTGTATCTGTAACTTTACTTCAGCAATACAATGATAATTTATGTGTTGATAAATAACCATAACAATAAATGACTACATATATTGAGTGAAAGAAGGTTTTACAAATTCTAGTGAGTGCGAAGTGTTGTGTGCAACTAATAAAAAATTGAAAGTTTTGTTGTATCGCTAACTCTACTTCAGCAATACAATGATAATTTGTGTGTTAATAAATAACAATGCTAATAAATGACTAGAGATTGTACGTGCAGAAAGAAGGTTTGACCAATTCTGGTGAGTGCTAAGTGTTGTGTGCAGCCTGTAAAAAATAGAAAGTTTTGTTTTATCCCTAAGTCTATTTCAGCAATACAATGATAATTTGTGTGGTTATAAATAACCCCACCAATAAATGACTACAAATTGTGCATGAAGAAAGAAGGTTTGACAAATTCTGGTGAGCACCAAGTGTTGTGTTCAACCTGCTTTAAATAGAAATTTTTGTTCTATCCATAACTCTACTTGAACAATAAAATGATAATTTGAGTGTTGATAAATAACCTTGCCAATAAATGACTGAAGATTGTACGTGAAGGAAAGGTTTGACCAAATCTGGTGAGCGCCAAGTGTTGTGTGTAGAATGTGAAAAATAGAATGTTTCATTGTATCCCTAACTCTACGTCAACAATACAATGATAAATTGTGTGTTGATAAACAACCATAATAATAAATGACTACAGATTGTGCATTAAGAAGGAAGGTTTGAAAAATTCTAGTGAGCACCAACTATTGTGTACAACCTACACAAAATAGAAAGTTTTGATGTATCCTTAACTCTACTTTAACAATATAATGATAATTTATGTGCTGATAAATAACCATGCCAATAAACGACAACAAATTGTTCCTGAAGAAGGAAGGTTTGATGTATTATGGTGAGCACCAAGTGTTGGGTGCAATTTGTGAAAAATAGAAAGTTTTGTTGTATCCCTAACTCTACTTTAGCAATACAATGATAATTTTTGTGTTGATAAATAACCATTCCAATAAATGACTATAGATTGTGCCTGAAGCATGAAGGTTTGACGTATTCTGGTGAGCACGAAGTTTTGTGTGCAACTTACAAAAATAGAAAGTTTTGTTGTATCCCTAACTCTACTTCAACAATACAATGATAATTTGTGTGCTGATAAATAACCCCACCAATAAATGACTGCATATTGTCATGAAGATGAAAGGTTTGACCAATTCTAGTGAGCACCAAGTATTTTGTGCGGCCTATGAAAAACAAAAAGTTTTTTTGTATCTCTAACTCTACTTTAGCAAGCAAATGATAATTTATGTTTTGATAAATAACCACACCAATAAATGACTACATATTGTGCGTGAAAAAGAAGGTTTGACCAATTCTGGTCAGTGCCAAGTGTTGTTTGATGCTTGCAAAAAATAAAAAAGTTTCATTGTATCCCTAACTCTACTTCAGCAATATAATGATAATTTGTGTGTTGATAAATAACTATGCCAATAAATGTCTTCAGATTGTGCGTAAAGAAGGTAGGTTTGACCAATTATTCTGAGCAACAAGTGTTGTATGCAAATCATTAAAAATATAAAGTTTCATTGTATCCCTAACTCTACTTCCACAATACAATGATAATTTATATGCTAATAAACAACTGTGCCAATAAATCATTTTAGATTTTGTGTGAAGAAGGAAGGTTTGACCAATTCTAGTGAGCGCCAAGTGTTGTGTGCAGCCTTTGGAAAATAGAAATTTTCATTGTACCCTTAACTCTACTTCAAAAAATACAATGATAATTTGTGTGTTGATAAATAAATGTGCCAATAAATGACTACGGATTGCACATGAAGAAGGAAGGTTTCACCATTTCTAGTGAGCACCAAGTGTTGTGTGCAGCCTATGAAAATAGAAAGTTTTGTTTTATCCGTAAATCTACTTCAGCAATATAATGATAATTTATGTTTTGCTAAATAACCACAACAATAAATGACTACAAATTGTCCATGAAGATGGAAGGTTTGACCAATTCTGGTGAGCACCTAGGGTTTTGTGCAGCCTATGAAAAATAAAAGGTTTTGTTCTATCCCTAACTCTACTTCAACAATGCAATGACAATTTATGTGTTGATAAATAACTATGCTTGTAAATGACTACCGATTGTGCATGAAGAGTGAAGGTTTGACCAATTCTGGTGAGTGCCAAGTGTTCCATGCAAGCTTCAAAAAAAAAAAAAAGTTTCATTGTATCCCAAACTCTACTTCAACAATATAATGATAATTTTTGTGCTGATAAATAACTATGCCAATTAGTGGTTGCAGATTAAGCATGATGAAGGAAGGTTTGACAAATTATGTTGAGTACGAGGTGTTGTGTATATCCTACAAAAAATAAAAAGTTTCGTTGTATCCCTAACATTACTTCAGCAATACAATGATAATTTGTTTACTAATAAACAACCACACCAATAAATGACTAAAAATTGTGCGTGAAGAAGGAAGGTTTAACTAGATCTAGTTAGTGCCAAGTGTTGTGTGCACCCAACAAAAAATAGAAAGTTTCATTGTATCCCTAACTCTACTTTAGTAATATAATAATAATTTTTGTGCTCATAAATAACCATGCTAATAAGTGACTACATATTGTGCATGAAGAAGCAAGATTTGACCAATTTTGGTGAGTGCCAACTATTATGTGCAACTTGTGAAATATAGAAACTTTCATTGTATCCATAGCACTACTTCAATAATAGAATGATAATTTTCTTGGTGATAAACACCCGCACCAATAAATGACTATAGATTATGCGTGAAGAAGGACGTTTTCACCAATTCTAGTGAGCGCTAAGTGTTGTGTACAACCTGTGAAAAATATAATGTTTCATTGTATCCCTAACTGTACTTTAGCAATACAATGATAATTTGTGTTGATAAATAACTATGCCAATAAATGATAGTAGATTATTTGTGAAGAAGAAAGGTTTGACCAATTCTGGTGAGTGCCAAGTGTTGTATGCATCATGGAAAAAATAGAAAGCTTCATTCTATCCCTAACTCTAATTCAACAATACAATGATAATTTATGTGTTGTTAAATAAGCGTGCCAATAAATGACTATATATTATGGGTGAAGATGGAAGGTTTGACCGATTCTGGTAAGCGACAAGTGTTGTGTGTAGCCTACGAAAATAAAAAGTTTCATTGGATCCCTAACTTTACTTTAGTAATACAATGATAATTTGTGTGCTAATAAAAAATTGCACCAATAAATGACTGCATATTGTGAGTGAAGAAGGAAGGTTTGACACATTTTGGTGAGTTCCAAGTGTTGTGTGTAACCTATAAAAAATAGAATGTTTCATTGTATCGCTAACTCTACTTCAGCAATACAATGATAATTTGTGTGCTAATAAATAACAATGCCAATAAATGAATGCAAAATTTTCATGAAGAAGGAAGGTTTGACTAATTGTGGTGAGTGCCAATTGTTGTGTGTAGCCTGTGACAAATATAAAGTTTCATTGTATCACTAACTCTATTTCAACAATACAATGACAATTTGTGTTTTGATAAATAACTACTCCAATAAATGACTACAAATTGTGTGTGAAGAAAGAAGGTTTGACAAATTCTTCTGAGTGCTAAGTGTTCTATTTAGCTTGCTTTAAATAAAAAGAATTGTTGTATCCCTAAGTCTACTTCAACAATACAATGATAATTTGTGTGCTGATATATAATCACACCAATAAATGATGATAGATTGTGCGTGAAGAGGGAAAGGTTTGACCAATTCTAGTGTGTGCCAAGTGTTGTGTGGAGACCACAAAAAATAGAATGTTTCATTGTATCCCTAACTCTACTTCAGCAATACAATGATAATTTGTGTGCTCATAAATAATTGCGCCAATAAATGACTACACATTGTGTGTGAAGAAGGAAAGGTTTGACCAATTCTAATGAGTGCCAAGTGTTGTGTGCAAACCACAAAAAATAGAGTGTTTCATTGTATCCCTAACTCTATATCAACAATAAAATGATAATTTGTGTGTTGATAAATAACTGTTCCAATAAATGACTGCACATTGTGTGTGAAGAAGGAAAGTTTGTCCAATTCTGGTGAGCACTAAGTGTTGTGTGCAGCCTACAAAAAATATAAATCTTCGTTGTATCCCTAACTCTACTTCAACAATACAATTATAGTTTGTTTCTTGATACACAACCGCACCAATAAATGACTGTAGATTGTACATGAAGAAGGAATTTTTGGCCTATTCTGGTGAGTGCCAAGTTTTGTGTGCAACTTGCAAAAAATAGAAAGTTTTTTTGTATGCCTAACTCTACTCTAGCAATACAATAAATATCTGTGTGCTGAGAAATAACTATGCAATAAATGAAACCAAATTTTCTATGAAGAATGAATGCTTTATCAATTCTAGTGAGCACAAAGTGTTGTGTGTATCCTACAAAAAAAAAAAAGTTTCATTGTATCCCCAGCTCTACTTTAGCAATGCAATGATAATTTGTGTATTGATAAATAACATCACCAATAAATGATTGTAGATTGTGCATGAAGAAGGAATGTTTGACCAATTCTGGTGAGCAACAATTGTTGTGTCCAGTCTACAAAAAATAGAAAGTTTCATTATATCCCTAACTCTATTTCAACAATACAATGATAATTTGTGTGCTAATAAATAACTGTGCCAATAAATGACTGTAGATTGTGTGTGAAGGAGGAAGGTTGACTAGTTCTTTTGAGCACCAAGTACTGTGCATAGCCTACAAAAAATATAAAATCCCATTGTATCCCTAACTCTACTTCAGCAATACAATCATAATTTGTGTGATGATAAATAATAGTGCCAATAAGTGACTAAAGATTGTGTGTGAAGAAGGAAGCTTTGAAAAATCCTAGTGAGCGACAAGTGTTGTGTGTAAGCTATGAAAAATAAAATGTTTTTCTATATCCCTAACTCTATTCAACAATACAATGATAATTTGTGTGCTGATAAATAATCGTGCTAATAAATGACTATAGATTTTTCTTGAAGAATGAAGGTTTCACCAATTCTAGTGAGCGCCAAGTGTTGTGTGTAGCCTACAAATAAAAGGAAATTTTTAGTTATCCCTAACTCTACTTCAATAATGCAATGATAATTTGTGTGTTGATAAATAACTGCACCAATAAATGATTGCATATTGTACATGAAGATCAAAGGTTTGACCAATTTTGGTGAGTGCCAAGTGTTGTGTGTAGCTTGTGAAAAATAGAATTTTTTGTTGAATCCCTAACTCTACTTCAGCAATACAATGATAATTTGTGTGATGATAAATAACTGTGCCAATAAATAACTACATATTGTGCGTGAAGAAGAAGGTTTGACCAATTCTGATGAGGACCAAGTGTTGTGTGTATCTTACAAATAATAGAAAGTTTCATTGTATCCCTAACTCTACTTCAACAATACAATGATAATTCATGTGATGATAAATAACCATGCCAACAAATGACCATAGACTATTCATAAAGAATGAAGGTTTGACCAATTCTAGTGAGCGCCAAGTGTTGTGTGTATCCTGTGAAAATTGAAAAGGTTCATTGTATCCCTGACTCTACTTCAACAATACAATGATAATTTGTGTGCTAATAAATCACCGTGCCAATAAATGAGCACAAATTGTGCGTGAATAAGGAAGGTTTGACCAATTCTTGTCAGCACCAAGTATTGTGTGCAACACACAAAAAATAGTAAGTTTTATTGTATTCCTAACTCTATTTAAACAATACAATGATAATTTATGTGTTGATAAATAACTAGGCCAATAAATGAGTATAGATTATGGGTTAAGAAGGAAGGTTTGACCAATTCTAGTGAGTGCCAAGTGTTGTGTGCAGCTTGCAAAAAATAAAAAAGTTTTGTTCTATCCCTAACTCTACATTAGCAATAAAATTATAATTTGTGTGCTGATAAATAACTATACTAATAAATGACTGCAGATTGTGTTTGAAGAAGGTTTGTCCAATTTTGTTGAGTGCCAAGTGTTGTGTGCAGCCTTTGAAAAATAGAAAGTTTCATTGTATCCATAACTCTACTTAAAAATTACAATGATAATTTATGTGCTGATAAATAAGTACTGCAATAAATGACTATAGATTATGCATGAAGAAAGAAAGTTTGACCAATTCTGGTGAGTGCCAAGTGTTGTGTGTATCCAACAAAAAATAGAGATTTTTGTTGTAAACCTAACTCTACTTCAACTATACAATGATAATTTGTGTCCTGATAAATAACTGTGCCAATAAGTGATTGCAAAATGTGCATGATGAAGGAAGGTTTGACCAATTCTACTGAGCGGCAAGTGTTGTGTGCAGCCTACAAAAAAAAGAAATTTTCGTGGTATCCCTAACTCTACTTCAATAATATAATGATAATTTGTGTGCAGATAAATAACTATGCCAATAAACGATTATAGATTATGTGTGAAGAAGGAAGGTTGGACCAATTCTTGTGAGTGTGAAGCATTATGTGTAGCCTATGAAAAATAGAAAGTTTCATTGTATCCCTAACTCTATTTCAACAATACAATGATAATTTGTGTGCTGATAAATAACCACACCAATAAATGACTATAGATTTTGTGTGAAGAAGAAAGGTTTGACCAATTCTAGTGAGTGCCAAGTGTTGTGTGTAGCCTACGAAAAATAGAAAGTTTTGTTCTATCCATAACTCTACTTAAACAATACAATGATAATTTGTGTGCTAATAAATAAGTGCACCAATAATCGAGTGCAAATTGTACGTGAAGAGGGAAGGTTTGACCAATTCTAATGTGCGTTATGTGTTGTGTGCAACCTATGAAAAATAGAAAGTTTTGTTGTATCCCTAACTCTACTTTATCAATACAATGATAATCTGTGTGCTGATAAATAAGTGAACAAATAAATGATTGCATATTATGCATGAAGAAGGAAGGTTTGATCAATTCTAGTGAGCATCAAGTGTTGTGTGAAATGTACAAAAAATAGAAAGTTTTGTTGTATCCCTAACTCTACTTTAGCAATAAAATGATAATTTGTGTGCTGATAAATAACTGCACCAATAAATGACTACAAATTGTGTGTGAAGAATGAAGGTTTGTCAAATTATGGTGAGTGCCAAGTGTTGTGTGTAGCTTACAAAAAATAGAAAGTTTCGTTGTATCCCTAACTCTACTTCCAAAAAACAATATGTTGTGTGCTGATAAATAACCGCACCAATAAATGACTACAAATTGTGGGAGAAGAAGGAAGGTTTAACCAATTCTGGTGAGCAAAATATGTTGTGTCTAGCCTACAAGAAATATAAATTTTCATTGTATCCCTTACTCTTCTTCAGGAATACAATGATAATTTGTGTGTTGATAAATAACTACTATTAAACTAAATATTCAAACAGCTCCCTTCGGGTTCTTTTGTAAATGTTTGTGTGCCGGCCTATGTGTTGCTGAGTTTATTTGGCTTTTCATCAAGTTTTGATCTTCCCCTTTGCGCATCCTCACTTTGCAGCTTCGGGTAGCCGCTTCCCTTTTGGGTTCCGAAAGGCTGTGCTGGGCGTCCACGTGTCTCACTGGCGAAGGATTTTATTTCTTTTTGCCTTGAGGTCTCTTTGGGTTGCGAAATCCTTCTGCGGGGGCCATCACTTCTAGGATTATCAGAGGGACCCACATCTTGCTATGTGGCGGCGTATTGCAAGCTTTTCATGCAGGGATGAAATAAGCAACTGCGGGCTGCGAAATGCTTCCGCAAGCCTTTTCAACACAGCAAGGAGGTGAACATTGTGGACTGCTAAATGCTGCCACACATCTTTCGCACTCGGTTTATGCAGATTTCTCTTCATATCAAGAAGGACCTCAGCCCCTTGAACATGTGTTGCTTCTTCGCAATCTCTCGGCAGCAATAAGAGAAATTCTCATTCGGGCAACGACGGGCTGCCACGTGCCTTACACTGATCCTTGAAGTAGGTGATAGGCTGGCTGAGGCAAACTATGCTATTGGGTGCCACTCTTCATGATTTCTAAAGTGGTGGATGACACTTGTAGCTTCAGGCCTAGCTGAGACCACTGCCATCATTACAAGGGATTCACCTGCACATGGATGACCAGATGTTGTGCTCTAACTCGTTGCCATTGTGACGGCATTGGGAATCTTCTAATTCAGGCATCATTGCAAGGGATTGGGAAATCTTTTTTGTTAAAGCTCTCCAAAGCGGTGGGAGTTTTCTCTCCGACTATATATACTCTCCCTATCGACAAAAAAAAGAAGAGAAGAGAATTTAAGAAAAATGATACTAGTTTTAGCAAGAGACACCAGGCCTCTCTTATATGTTTTATTTGCAAGAAACTTTCAGACTATGCCAACTGTTTGGCCTTTCTATTTTTCATATATTGATTAAACTGTAAACTGTGCTTTTTATTGTCTTAAGCATTTCATTTGACAAGACTTCTATATATTGAATACAAGCTTGCTTATCTAAATCATGTCTAAATGACTCTTCTTAGTAGTAAGGATGTATGCGATACTATTTTATGTCAATAAATGAATTGTTTATGCTATAGCTTTAAGTCTCCGACGCTTTGGAACGTGACAACACCATTCAGGCCCTTAAATCCATGATTTATCATGCCCATCAGCATATTTTGGCGCATCACCTTAGATTAGAATTTCCTTCATTGTATCCATTTCCTTTTCCCTTTCCAAAACCCTTTATAGAAGAAGTCGAATTCTTTAAAAATCCAGAGGTCACTTAGTTTGGTGCAAAGGGGTCCCCCTTGAACTAAGTTTCCCATAAGGCACTGTTACCTCATCAATTTTTGGTGTCAACAGTTTGTACTTTTTTTTTGGCATGCCTAGTGGGACCTGAACTAATGAAATTGCCTTATAGAGGGGTGTATGAGCCATTGGCCTATAACTAGATCCCAGACTGCAAATAACCCAGGTTTACTAGTACCTCCACTAGGAATAGTCCAAGCCACAAATCAGTTAGTAACCATTCCATTCCCACCGCCCTTTCCTCTAACCATGTTGTCGGCCATGAACAGAAACTATGTAGCATGGGATGCTGGAAGTCCCCTGGTAGCTCTGATAGCCCTGCTGTTTGGGGTGCTATCCTAGTTTCAGCCCTGAAAGCTCTTCCCAAATTTTTCAGAGATAAAACAAAAACTCCAGTAGAAAATTTATAGGATGTAGCGGATATATGTCTGGTACATGGTATTACAATGTAGAATGTAGCCCTGAGGATCCTTGCTGCATCCTTCAAAGGCAAGGCTCTAGATTGGTACCAAACACTGACTCATAATACCATTCACACTTGGGATGATCTCAGAGATCCATTCTATGAAAGGTTCTCAAATGACAGAGATCGTTCTTTGTTATATTATCAGCTATCCATCATAAAATGAACACCCTAGGAGGCTCTAATGGACTTCAATGCCTAATTTCACTCAAGTTGGCAGAGGATTCTTGTGACTATCCACCCGACTCTAGAACTGGCATTCATATTTTATCTGAAGTCCATTAACCTCGACATTTCTGTGATGATCAAGTATTTGGGAGGAGCCACTCTACCAGATGCTTATGCTATCGCTATCAAAGCTAAGAATCATTTAATAGATTGTGAAAAATTGCCTCCTCGACCTATTGAGCTGATATTTCCTGAAATATCAACCTCTGCACAAGAGAGCGCATTGACTAGTGCACCAGCAACTCCCTAGTCAACATACTCATATGCGGCCACTCCTGAAAGCTTAACTTCCACATCGGATTCTTCTAAGGATGAAATAAGTGACCTCAAGGAGATGTTGCGAACTATGGAAAATGACATAACAACCCTCAAGCAAAACCAAGCAACACCTCCACGGCCCGCATATCAAAACTATCAAGGTGGGCGCTCTACTTATTAGCAAAATCAATATCAGAATGTGCTTCACACTAATCCACCAGCGGCGGATACAAACCAAATGGTTCTGGTGCCTATACCACTGGCAGGTGCATCACCAAGCTCAAGTAGAGAATTAACCGCGAGACAAAACAATCTTATTGATGACATCAATCCACGGTGCTTCCCTTGCAACGATGCACATATGCCCCGAAATTGTCCGCATGGCAACTTACAACAAAAGGTAGCAGAGCAACGTAGTCAAGGTACTGCAACAGAAAATGGAGAATACATATATGCCTCGGCAATGGAGAATGCGGTCCTTACTGCGCAAATGTAAGGAATGTCCTTAGAGAAAGAGTCTGATATTGTTCCTGATC
Source organism: Sequoia sempervirens (assembly GCA_007258455.2). Taxonomy (NCBI): domain Eukaryota; kingdom Viridiplantae; phylum Streptophyta; class Pinopsida; order Cupressales; family Cupressaceae; genus Sequoia; species Sequoia sempervirens. Next base: position 22,784 of record VDFB02046176.1, on the reverse strand, counting down.
ATGCGCTCTTCTCATGGATGGAAGATGAGAAAATGGTGTTTGCCAATGACACATCCATAGCCGAAATGTCGCAAGTACAGTTTGACTATAACACATGCTCAAAGAGGAGATTCACCGGTGAGCCCGTTGTTTCACTTTTGGACAGTCCGCAATGCAAAGGCATATCCGATCAAATTCCTAGCTCTTCGACCATCTATTTTCCTTCCCAACCATGGAAGGAAATTATTATAACAAGAGCAAAGGAGTAGAAATCTCCGAGCTCGTCACCTTTTAATGTGGTGGAACAATTAAAGAAATCATCCACTAATGTGTCTTTATGGGATATTCTAGCTATCCCAGAACAGAAAACTATGCTACAGAAGGCGCTTCAATAAGAGATCAACTCAGCACCAACAGAGCCGTCTGCCAGTACATAGGTAGTTTATCAAATGCCACTAGCTAAGGTTCTTGCAGATAAAGCAAAGGAATCCCATACGGAAGGTGGAGGTAGGCCAAAACCTCAACCCTTCTTCTTGACCCTCATTATAGGGGAAAAGCTATTACACAATGCTATGATTGATTTTGGCACTAGTACAATGGTTATGCCAAAACTGATAGCTGAAGCCTTGGGACTCAACTACAAACCTATGAAGAAAGAGGTGATGCAGCTGGATGGAAATAAAGTTGATATTGTGGGTGTCATCAAAGTGCTTCCATTAACTCTATTTTCCTACCCAAGTATCACGGTCTTGCAAGATATAGTGATCGTAGATGTTCCTCCTATGTTCAATCTCTGTCTATCCCAAGAATTTACTTCAAAGGTGGGCGGATATTTGTCTTTAGATTGGTCACATTTAATACTTAGGACCAAGCATGGTGCAAAAATGAAGATAGAATCGAAGGCTCTACATTCTGAGCACATGGCGGATGAGGCCCTGATCAATTTTGAAGCCACACATACCTCTATCACCAAGCAGGACATGTATAGTGTCGAACTACTAGAAGAAGAGAAGGTGAGTGGAGACCGAAATGATAAGGAAGATGCTTTGTTAAGTGAACACATAAATAATGATCCTTTCGAGAATTATCATGCTACCGGATTGGGCACATATGTGATTTATGATGAAGACCAAGTTCTTCTGAAGGTCGCCAAAGAATCTGAAAATAACCAAGCAAATGAGCTGTGGACATTGTATTTTGATGGAGCAAGGAGCAAAGTTGGAGCTAGAGCAGGGGTATGTTTAATATCCCTGCAGAATGAAAAGTTGTTGAGGTCTTTCCATTTCCAATTTTCCTGTTCAAACAACGAGGCTGAATATGAAGGGTTAGTCCAAGGCCTAAGCCTAGCGGAATGAATGGGTATTAAGCAATTGGTTGTGTTCAGAGATTCTGAACTGATAGTTAATCAGGTCTGAGGAATTTCTACAGTGAAGAATGTCTGAATGAGATCCTATCGGCATCGAATTTGGGACTTGATTGAAGGTTTTAAAGCTTTCAACATCTTGACCATTCCCCAAACGTAGAATGGTGATGCAGATCGCATGGCGGTGATTGGTGCTCAGTTTGATCCTATCTCTGACTTGCTTCAGAACAAATATTCAGTGTGATTGCTTGTTCGACTAGCAATTCCCAACAATGATCAGATTTGGCAAGTCTTTGAGAGCGATGAGCACATCACCTCATTTATCCAGCACTCTAGGAAATTTGCTGATCAACTTCAATGAAAGATCGTCGAGGCCTATCAAGGACAAATTATGCAGCTCAAGTCAAATAAACTTCCAAAAAGGTTAGTTACTCTAGAGAATTTTTTCTATTGTAATGATGCCCAAAATGATAAGTGAAAGTTCGTGGTAGACAAAAGTGATTATGAAAACCTTTGGGTATCCGATGGTAGGAATCTTTGGGTCAGAAAAGATGTCCCACAGTGAAATAGAGAAAGGCTTGTCATTTTCTGCAAAAAATATGGAGTAGTGGCCTGGTCCTACGATGATCTGGAGGGTTACAATCCTGGCATCATTCAGCACACTATTGAGCTAACAGAAGGTGTGAAACTAGTCTGACAGAAACAAAGGCCAGTCAACCCTAAAGTTGAGGCCCTAATGGCACAAGAGCTAACCAAGCTCATTGAGTCATGTATTGTCTTCCCAATCAAACATAGTACTTGTGTATCAAACCTGGTACCAGTCAGAAAGAAGAATGGTGATATCCGCTTATGCATGGACTTCCGAGACCTGAACAAAGCATCTCTGAAAGATCACTATCCATTGCCTTCTATGGATTCAATCCTCCAAACTATTGCAGGATCAGAAATATTCTCTCTGCTGGATGGATTCTCTGGCTATAACCAGATTCGAGTTAAAGAAGAAGACCAGCACAAGACTACATTCACCACCAAGTGGGGAACATTTGCATATGCCAAAATGCCTTTTGGTTTATCCAATGCAGGGGAAACTTTCCAGCGAGCTATGGACATCGCATTCAGCGAACTGATCAATAAGTTTATTCTAATCTATATGGATGACCTTACTGTGTTCACTAAATCTAAAGATGATCATTTTGATCATTTGGAATTAGTTTTTCAAAAATTCCAGGAGTTCAGGGTTTCTTTAAATCCAAAGAAATGTGTATTTAGAGTACCTCAGGGCAAGCTGTTAGGGCATGTTGTGTCTAAAGAAGGTATTTCAATTGACCCTGAATGAGTAAGGGCTATCAAGGAGCTTCCCCTTCCGGTAAATAGGAAAGGTGTCCAGTCTTTTCTCAGCAAAGTAAATTTCGTCAGCAAATTTATTTTTGATTTTGCGGGAATAATTAGGCTGATCACCCTAATGCTGAAAAATGATCAAATTTTCAAGTGGACAATGGAAGCTTGGGAGGCTTTTGAAAAGGTCAAAGAAGCGATCTCCACAACCCTAGTGTTAATTAATCCAGATCAATGCAAAGATTTTATAATATATGCCTTCAGTAGCAAGTCCAGTATCGCTACTGTTCTAACTCAAAAGGATAGTGTAGGAAAGGGAGAGCATCCAGTGGCATTCTATTCTCAAACGCTAAAGGAATATGAGGCAAATTATAACTTCATCAAAAGGAAGGCTTTTGCAATAGTAAAGGGACTTAAAAAATTTTGCCATCTAATTTCCCGCAACAAAGTTTTGGTATACGTCGCACATTCTAGTGTGCATGAATACATCATGGAAGGAGAGATCATAGAAAAAAGGGCTAATTAGATTACCAAGATCTTGGAGTATGAAATTGAGGTCAGGCCTACCAAGACTGTTAAGGGTAGAGGACTATGTGAGTATATGGCACAAAACAAGGAGGTACCTGCCAAGGAGGAACAACCAGAGCTCGTCCTAATAAATGGATTGGGATCGGAAGATAATTGGCTGACAGATAGAATGAACTTCGTGCAAACCAAAAGGTATCCACTAGGCCTCTCATCCCAACAAAGAAGGTTTACCGGCTTCAGAATTATGGATATACGCTGATAGAAGTTATTTTCAAAAGAAATTTCAATGGTGTGCTCTTGCGATGCGTTACTTCAGGGGAGGCGTAGAGGATCCTCGACACATTTCACAATAGCGATGAAGGTGGAAATTTCTCTGCCAAAACTACCGCCATCAAGGTCCTGCGAGCTAGATATTACTGGCCTACACTTTTTAGTAATTCCTACTCTCTAGTAAGGGCTTGTAAAAAATGTCAGTTCTTCTCTAACAGAAGGAAGAATTCAGCGATGCCCCTCAAACCTATCGTGGCAAATGAACCATTTGCGCAATGGGGCCTAGACTTCATCAGAATAATCAACCCAGTTTCTAGTGCTGGACATAAATGGATTCTAATGGCTACAGATTACTTCACAAGGTGGGAAAAAGTTGTTCCCCTTAAGGGGGCAATAGAAACAGAGATTGTAGACTTCCTTGAAGCACTGGTGACAAGGTTCAGCCGTCTGAAGACAATCATTTTGGACAATGCCAGAGCATTTCTAGGTACAAAGGTATGTCACTTTGCATTAAAAAATGGCATATTCCTTAAGACCTCATCAAATTATTATCCACAGGGAAATGGCCTAGTTGAGTCAACAAACAAAAGCTTAGTCCGACTCCTTAAAAAGGTTAGCTCAAAACACCAGAGGGAATGGCATAAAAATCTCTGAAAAGCACTCTGAGCAAATCACATAACCCCTAAGCAAGTCCTTAAGACTTCGCCTTATGAGTTGGTGTATGGGAAGGAGGCGTTATTGCCTATCTCTATGGAGATCCTAGCAATACAATTATTGAAGTCTCTTGAGATAGAACAAAATGAAGCCATGGAGGTTCGGCTTTCCAAACTACTGGAAGTACAAAAAAAAGGGAGAATTCCCTGATAGTAATGACAAATCGTCAATAGGTGGTCAAATGATGGTTTGACAAAAAGGCCTCCGACCAAGGTCTAAAAAGTGTAGACTTAGTGCTAAAATATGACAGTAGGGCTGCAAAGCCAGGTCAGCATGGTAAATTTGATAACCTATGGGAGGGACCCTTCAAAATCATTCGGTGCATGCAACACAATGCTTTTGAGCTAGAAAATATGGAACAAGAGCCGTTAGGAATCTCGGTTAATGGGATTCATCTCAAGTTGTTCCATTAAGCATTAAGCCCTACCTTGTATAGTTTTAAATAGTGCTTTTATTTCCTTTCCTGTTTTTGGCCTGTTCTTTTTCTAGAATCTGTTGTCTTTCTACGTATTTACTCATTATCATTGGTAGGTAAAAAATTGGAGTTGCTTTACACAAAATACACTCATGCATGGACAAATAGCATGCAAAACTTGCAAACCCAAAAAAATTTAAACATAGAAGCAAAAGTGCATGGATTTTCCTTAAAAATGAGAAGTATATATTTATATATATGTTCTTTAGTTACAAAATGGCTGGGATGCCGATTTCCAAAATGTACAAGTATTAGGGCACATTATATATACGATAGCCTTTTATCAGGCTCATCTAAAACAGGAAAGTTACATTTTGAGCAAGTAGGCAAAGGGGTTATCTATTCAAAGGAATGACTGGCAGCAATCGACACATTCACTACAGCGTCCGCTTCTTCCTCATCCATGGGCTCGTCAGCGGCACTGGTAGCATCATTTGGCACAATCGCCAGTGGCGGTGGGAACACCAGGTTCCTAAAGTCAGTGTACTAGTCTATATCATAGAAAGGTATCACGTTGTAGCTCTGAAACAAAAAGTGTCGGGCCTGAGTAACCCTCTACTGGTGCTGGTCACGGGTCTATAGGCAGAATCCACTAAAAAATGGCAGCCAAACGATGATAGCTTCTTCTTCGATAAAGCGATGCAGGTCGCTGGCTGTTGGCAGACCTATCCCATATGTAGCATGTGCAATGACCTTACCGAGCCCATTCAAGTATTTTTTTAGAAATATTTCTTTAACCAGCTTCAGGATAAGTGGCTGGGGAATGCAAATGTCCAACATGGACGCTATAAAGTGTGAGCATATGCTAGTATTCACCCTATACTTATCCTCATATTCTACACAATCCTTGCATAGGACCCACTTAATGGCTACCAAAACTAGCGAATGTTGGTTCTTTGTCATCCTTTTCAGCCTTCTAGTGAAAATCTCACCTAAGAATACCGTCTGTGATTTAAACGAGGTTTGGCGAATTGGGGTATCCATTGTCCTGACACTGTCCCTAAGTCTTCTAAGATAATGCCGAATTTGCTCAACACCTAACCTATGAAAGGACTTGCTTAGCAATCTGCTACTAACCTATCACCTCTTAAATGCTAAGTATGTTTTTCTCACTATCTATTGGCCTATTTATAGAAAATTTGACAAGACACATGCCAATCCGCCTCTAAAAAATGTGATATTATGCTAGCTGCCATCTCGAAAGTCGAGTTTGCATTTGTTCACATTTTCGGTTGGTGCATGCATGATAGCACTGCTCAAGGTGTGCTTAATTAAATGGAGTTGATTAATTAGTCTTAAAAAGGTGGCGCTTGTTGGTGAAAAGACATATGGCCATAGACTATTGTGTCACCTCTCAAGTGCATCCCAGAGCCCAAGGCAATACTCATATCTTTTCAGGTGGTGATCGTTTGCTTGGCGTAATCATTCTGACCAGGATATTAATTGCTAGTACATGCTAACACAAGGTTAGAAGGCTAGTTGCAAGCTCAATTTCCAAGGTCATCATGGCGTATCACACGATCGTCCAAATGTAATGATAAAATCTGGCCACCTCGGAATAGCAATTAGTTCATCTTGCACGAGTTGCTAGATTGACGGTACATGCCAAATTAAATGCAAAAGGCTTGCTTTCGCCTACCACCTTGGAAAAAGTTGCTATTATTGCATAAAAAAGCTTAAAATTTAAAAATCTTTTTACAAACGCAAGGGAAGTGCAAAGTGTTTTTTGTCTATCTATCTAGAGCAAGCATATTCGCAGGCCAGAAGCTTACAAATTTTACAGAGAAAGAAAAATGTCAGAATCTTCAGCTCAGCCAATGCAAGAGGATATTAGCCAAGAACTATTCACGGCTTTTCATTCTTTAGCTGAGGTATACGTATACGAGGATGTAGTATATTCCATGTCTAGTATACCCATGAAGACGAGAAGAGCCCACACGGAGGAGCTAGATAAACCCAAGGAATGGAGTAACCAGAAAAAGGTTAAGGAAAAATGGGATAATATCTATGACCCAAAGCTTGCAAAGAACCCTAAATCCCTCAGAGAGGCAGCTTGTACAAGGTTATCAGTAGCAAAGGCAGACCAATCCACGACAAGTAGAGTCTAGTATAGCAGTCTCTCACAATACATGGTCCCATTGGTGCACTATTACCCGGAGGTGGTCGACGCGGCTTTTCAGCGCTATAATCCAGATACCCACTGCATTGAAGGTCACAATTTAAGGGTTCATATCAACCTGGACGCTATCTGGCACATGTTATGTATCCCAGATCCAAGTAGAAGGAAGGAGACTATGGAGCCTTTTTTCCCAAACAAGGGGGAGAAAATATGAAAGAAAATGAAAACCGGCTCCGATTTCTTGTTAGAGGAGACTAATAAGAAAGGTATTGCGTCTGCTAAGGCACCAAGTATCCCTTTATCATGTGGTTCATTCCACAATGATCTCCAGGATGCCATGTCTATGCTGACATTTGTTTGCAGCCGAGACTCTAATGAGAAGTTCGAGGCTTTTCAGCTGGGCCCTGCAATATAGTTTCTCAAACAGCATGAACTCTTCTAGTATGATTTTGCTGAGTTCATGGTTGAAGAAATGATACATCAAATAGAGAATTATCAGGCGGAAAAGAAGTTTAGATTTCTTTCTTACCTGGTCCACATGTTCCTGCATCAGAATCCGGATTTCTTTGCCTGATTTCTTCCGCTATCAATTTTTGATGAGCAGAATAAAAGAAAGCTGGTGTCTACATGGACACCTTTCCTTTCTGCAACATATGACTATTATGCATTCGCGGACTATTTCATAGCCATGATTTTGAATGATTTGATCAGAGAAGGTGATATCGTCCGGCTCACCCAAGAATAGACTGGATTTATGCAAGGCTACACCCCTACTTCTGACTGCTTCTTAGGCAAGGATTTCACAATCCTTCGAATGCGGGGCTTTACTGGCAAAAATTTCCTACTCCCAGCTTACGTCACCAATAGAGTGCTCATGCTGGAAGTTTTTTGACAAGTGTGTGTCATTAATTTCATGTTCTGTAGTAGTAGAAGTGTCAAGAAGAAGGGATTCTTCACTTGTCTAAAGAGTTTCAAGTCGGTAACTCTAGTTAAAAAATAATTGCACAAGCTATTAGAGGAGAAGCTGGCACATCTAGGGTTGGCACTGATAAATGATAAATGGGAGTACAACCCTTTCAATGACCTGCCATAGCCACATATGAAGGTTACCCATATTCCTCGACCATACTGGGAGAAGCGGCTTAATCTGCAGACTGATAGAGAAGAAGATTTTGTTGAATTAGCGCAAATCCCTATTCCGGATACCAAGGGTCCATGGCACAAGTTCTACTTTCTAGTGGCTATTGCCAAGGACAATCTTCTGATGGAGTGCAGCATGTATAACAAGTGGAAAAGGGGCGAAGAATGGAGTGATGAAAAAATAAGAGCTTTCTGGAAATATCACCAGGAAACAGCACAGCTGGATGCTCCTTATAATTAATTGAAGGACGACCAAGAATTTGACAGATGGTGGAATGAAGGCCACCCCAGCCTGATCTCTAGTGTTGACAGGAGCGAAGGAGAGGGATCCAAGGAGCATGAAGAAGAAGTGGTGGTATCATCCTCTTCAGTGCAAGGGGGTGACATCTCCAGGTATTCTTTAATATATCAAGAGGCTCGCATACACCCACTTGAGTTGCTAAACCAGCTAGGCTAATGCCTCAGTAGAAGGATCCGACTGCCAAAGTTAGTGAGTGTCCACCTGCGAAAAGGCAGCACAGGGAAAGTGTTATCGGAGGAGTTTCGCATGAACCCGCTGAAGGAGAAGTGCCTGCTGCTAGCCAAATGCCAGAGTTTGCAGGCGAGTTACGAACAATCCTGGAGCCACCGCCGACAAGTCAACAGGTACATTTTGCTCCTTCTTCTCTCGCATCTCATGCCTTCGTATCCACCCCTGCTCCATTAGCAACTCTTGCCATAGGTCCAAGCCCTCCACCTTCTGCTTCTGGTCCAGCTCATTCAGTCGTATTTGCCCAATTTTTACAGGCCCAACCGTTTATAATTACTCCTCCGAGTATGCTCACGCCTACTGCTACCGCTCAGACTTTCCTCACCTCACTTTCAAAAAATGTTCCCCCTGTCGGCCCCCATTCTTTTTCTGCTATATTTACTGATCCTTTTCCTTTGCAACAAGTCGATACCCAGTTAGCAACTATTCTTCCCCGACCAATGAGCCTTACGACTGAATCTCTGATTCAGCTGCTACAAATGCTTAGCCCTGCTGATAGTCTTCAGGCCAAGCTATGGAACGTGCCACACTTTTTTCCGTAAACTGTCACTCTCCAGAAGAAGCAAATGTGTGCGCCTATGAAAATTACCTATTCTTGTGCCCTGCCTTCTGGTGTTCCTTTCATAGGAGGGCTAATATCATCACTAGCCAAATTCATAGCATAGATAGATTATGGAAAAGAAGCATGCGCAAATAGAATGAGACGACGTAAGGCAAATGATGACAATGCTCCCGCCGAGCTGAGAGTACAAGCTATGTATAATGAGGCTCGACAAGAATTAAAATTCACAACCATGTACCCAAGGGTAAGCAAGCCTCAAGGAGAAATGCAACCTGAAGACTATGAGATCTATGCTGTCGAATTTGACATGAAGATAGCCTAGCCACAAGATAAGGTCAAAATCATGGAGGAGACGCAACAGGTGGTCACTTCCGACTTCCTTAAAACTGGTCACAGTTAAAGAAAAAGGATAAGCAGCTCAGGGCCTAGCCAAGAAAAGGGTGAGCTTTCTAGAGACAAAGGAGAAATCCTTAGAGGCAGATATTGTCTGAATGACTGAAAGAGCGCTGACAGTAGAGAATGAGAGGAACAAGCTTAGGGTGAAATTGCGAAAACTTAGGTTGCTGACCCAGGCTTAGTAAAAAAATTGCAAAGCCAGAACCAGGTGGCCCGACAGAGCCTATAGTCAAAAGAGAAAGAGCTTGAATGCATCCGCCTTGAGTATAGTCAGGGGATGGCACAAAAGGGTGACGATTTGGAGTGCCTACAAGAGCAATATTAGCAAAAGGTACAAGAGAAAGAGGTCAAATTCAAAAGCCTGAAGGCTAAGCTAGAAGAGGAACTCTAAGAAACAAAGGCTTCTCTGGAGGAGCAATCAGCTAACCACTCCCAAGCTAAACAAAATTGGAATAAAGAAATAAGCAACTATGTGGAGCAGTTAGCGTCCGAGAAAAAGAAGAAGGCAGAATTAGCCGAGGCCCTCATTTCAAGGGACGCAGAGATTTCTTCGCTTAAAGTCTCTCTGTTACCTACCCCTGCCCAACCTGATGTCATTCTGCTAGTTAGGCAATTGTACATTTCTCACTGGGAGAAAGTCAACACCTTCTGCCTAACACTGCAGCCTACCCTCTGATTTATCGACAAGGCATCAAGGCTCAATCAAGAAGCCTATGAAACAATGGAGCAGTTCCCACATTTCATCCTAAAGAAGGCTCCTGAGGCAAGAGACTTGCTCAACAAGCTATACTTCATCTTGGACAAAATCCTTACTGGGGCGGGTATCGAAGATCGGGACATTACTGCTCAAACTACCAATAAATTCATCTATTGTCACTCCACTTTCCAGTGCACTAAGGTAGCAACAACTTTTCTATGTAAGGCACTAGATGGCATTCAGGAAAGTTTCTCTAAGTTAGGAAAGCTGGGGATACCGTCCCCATTCCTCGAGGATGGCTCTATTGCCACAACTACATAGATTGCTGATATTATTGAGCAGAAGGAGAACAACCCGAAAACATTCAGGGAGTTCGGCAGCTCCCCAACGACAGCCAACATTGAGGCGATCATTTATCCACTCTCTCAGCTTCTTTTCCATATCCAAGCAGATGCCGGCCTACCTGAAGTGTTGCCTCACAAGGAAGCTATTGATCTCCGTAGGGCACAAGAAAATTTGTGCAGCATGGCTAAGCCGTCAAAAAGTTAATGGTCACCCTTGTAAGCTGCTCTTTCCAAACTCTAACTCTATTCGCCCTATGGATAAAAGCTCTGGTCTACAGAACCAGAGAGTTTTGGGTTATACTTTCCTTTTCTGAAATTCCCCTAATAGTTGCCAAAAGCTATTAAAATAAATATTCAAATAGCTCCCTTCGGGTTCTTTTGTAAATGTGTGTGCGTTGGCCTGTGCGTCGCTAAGTTTATTCGGCTTTCCGTCAAGTTTTGATCTTCCCCTTTGCAGATCCTCACTTCGTAGCTTTGGGTAGTAGCTTCCCTTTTGGGTCCTGAAAGGCTGCGTTGGGTGTCCACGTGTCTCACTGGTGGAGGATTTTATTTCTTTTTGCCTTGAGGTCTCTTCGGGTTGCGAAAGCCTTTTGCGGGGGCCATCACTTCTAGGATTGTCAAAGGGACCCACATCTTGCTATGTGGTAGCGTATCACAAACTTCTCATGCAGGGATGAAATAAGCAGCTACGGGCTACGAAATGCTTTCACAGGTCTTCTTTTATTTTGGTAGGCCCTACCTTCTGCCAGGTGGTAGCCATTCGTAGCCTTTTCAACACAGCAAGGAGGTGAACACCACAGGCTGCAAAATGTTGTCACACGTCTTTCGTACCCGATTTATGTAGCTTTCTTTCCATATCAAGAAGGACCTCAGCCCCTTGAACACATGTTGCTTCTTCGCAATCTCTCGGTAGCAGTAAGAGGAATTTTCATTCGGGTAGCAATGGGCTGCCACGTGCCTTACACTGATCCTCAAAGCAGGTGATAGGATGGCTGAGGTTAACTATGCTATTGGGTGCCACTTCTCATGATTTCTAAAGCAGTGGATGACACTTGTAGCCTCGAGCTTGGCTGGGACCACTGCCATCATTACGAGGGATTCACCTGCACTAGGATGACCAGATGCTGTGCTCTAACTCGTTGCCATTGTAATGGCATTGGGAATCTTCTGATTCAGGCATCATTGTAGGGGATTGGAAAATCTTTTCTGTTACAACTCTCCAAAATGGTGGGAGTTTTCTCTCCGGCTATATATACTCTCCCTATCGACAAAAAAAAAGAAGAGAATAGAGTTTAAGAAAAAGGATACTAGTTTTAGCAAGAGACACCAGGCCTCTCTTATATGTTTTATTTGCAAGAAACTTTTAGACTGTACCAACTATTCAGCCTTTCTGTTTTTCATGTATTGATTAAACTGTAAACTGTGGTTTTTATTGTCTTAGGCATTTCATTTGACAAGACTTCTATATATTGAATACAAGCTTGCTTATCTAAATCATGTCTAAATGACTCTTCTTAGTAGTAAAGATGTATGTGATACTATTTTATGTCAATAAATGAATTTTTTATGCTATAACTTTAAGTCTCTGACGCTTTGGAACATGACAACACCATTCAGGCCCTTAAATCCATGATTTATCGTGCCCATCAACAGCTTTTGGCGCATCACCTTATATTAGAATTTCCTTCATTGTATCCATTTCCTTTTCCCTTTCCAAAACCCATTATAGAAGAAGTTGGCTTCTTTAAAAATCCAGAGGTCACTCAGTTTGGTGCAAAGGGGTCCCCCTTGAACTGAGTTTCCCATAAGGCACTATTACCTCGTCAATTTTTGGCATCAACAACTACAATAATAAATGATAGGAAATTGTGCATTAAGAAGTAATGTTTGACCAATTTTGGTGAGCGCCAAGTGTTTGTGTAGCTTGCAAAAAATATAAAGTTTCTTTGTATCCCTAACTCTACTTCAACAATGCAATGATAATTTGTGTGCTGATAAATAAATAAGCCAATAAAGGACTAGAGATTGTGCATAAAAAGGAAGCTTTGACCAATTCTAGTGAGCGCCAATTATTGTGTGTAGCCTACGAAAAATAGAATGTTTGGTGCATCCCTAACTCAATTTTAATAATACAATGATAACTTTTGTGTTGATAAATAACAGCGTCAATAAATAACTATAAATTGTGAATGAAGAAGGATGGTTTGATTTTGGTGAGTGCCATGTGTTGTGTGCATCCCTAATTCTAATTTAGCAATACAATGATAATTTGTGTTTTGATAAATAATTGCACCAATAAATGACTACAAATTGTGTATGAAGGTTGGTTTAACCAATTCTATTGAGTGCCAAGTTTTTTGTGTAGCCTACAAAAAATAGAAGGTTTTGTTGTATCCCTAACTCTACATTAATAATACAATGATAATTTGTGTGTTGATAAATAACTGTGCCAATAAATGACTGCAGATTACACATGAAGAAGGAAGGTTTGACCAATTCTGGTGAGTGCCAAGTGTTTTGTGTAGCCTATGAAAATAGAAACTTTGTTTGCATCCCTAACTCTACTTCAAGAATATAGTGATAATTTGTGTGTTGATAAAGAACTAGGTCGGTAAATGACTGCAGATTATGCATGAAGACAAAAGGTTTAACCAATTCTGGTGAGCACCAAGTGTTGTGTGTAGCCTCTAAAAAATAGAAAGTTTCATTATATCCCTAACTCTACTTCAACAATACAATGATAATTTATGCTGATAAAGAATTGCGTCAATAAATGACTACATATTGTGTGTGAAGAAAGAAGGTTTGACCAATTATGGCGAGCACCAAGTGTTGTGTGCAACCCACTAAAAATGAAAGTTTTTTTCTATCCCTAAATCTACTTCAACAATACAATGAGAATTTGTGTGTTGATAAATAACCGTGCCAATTAGTGACTCTAGATTGTGCATGAAGAAGGAAGGTTTGATGAATTCTTTTGAGCGCCAGGTTTTGTGTGTAGCATGTGAGAAATAGATACTTTTGTTGTATACCTTACTCTAGTTCAATAATAAAATGATCATTTATATGTTGATAAATAACTATGCCACTAAATGACTCTAGATTATGTGTGAAGAATGAAGGTGTGACCAATTCTTGTGAGTGCCAAGTGTTGTGTTCAGCCTGTGAAAAATGGAAAGTTTCATTCTATCCCTGACTCTAATTCAACAATATAATAATAAGTTATGTGCCAATAAATAACCACATGAATAAATGACTGCAGATTGTTCATGAAGACAAAAGGTTTGACTAATTCTAGTGAGCACCAAGTGTTGTGTGTAGCCTTTGAAAAATATAAAGTTTCGTTGTATCCCTAACTCTAATTCAACAATATAATGATAATTTGTGTGATGATTAATAACCACACCAATAAATGACTGTAGATTGTGCGTGACGAAGGAAGGTTTGACCAATTCTAGTGAGTTCCAAGTGTTGTGTGTAGCCTGTCAAAGATAGAAAGTTTTCTTGTATCCATAACTCTACTTCAGCAATACAATGATAATTTGTCTGCTGATAAATAACTGTGCTAATAAATGACTGCAGATTATGCATGAAGAAGGAAGGTTTGACCAATTCTAGTGAGCACCATCTGTTCTATGTAGCTTGTGAAAAATAGAAAGTTTTCTTGTATCCCTAACTCTACTTCAATAATACAATAATAATTTGTCTGTTTATAAATAAAAAAGCCAGTAAATGACTGAAGATTGTGTGTGAAGGAAGGTTTTATCAAATCTGGTGAGCGCCAAGTGTTGTGTGCAACCTACAAAAAATGAAAAGTCTCATTGTATCCCTAACTCTACTTCAACAATACAATGATAATTTGTGTGCTCATTAATAACCATGCCAATAAATGACTATAGATTGTCCATGGATAAGGAAGGTTTGACCAATTATAGTGAGCACCAAGTTTTGTATGTAGCCTACGAAACATAGAAAGTTTCATTGTATCCCTAACTCTACTTCAACAATAGAAGAATAATTTGTGTTGAGAAATAACCACACCAATAAAAGACTATAGATTGTGCATGAGGCAGGAAGGTTTGATGAATTTTAGTGAGTGCCAAGTGTTGTGTGCAACCCGCGAAAGATAGAGAGTTTTGATCTATCCCTAACTCTACTAAAGCAATACAATGATAATTTGTGTCTTGATAAATAATCATGACAATAAGTGACCGTAGATTGTTCATGAAGAAGGACGGTTTGACCAATTCTAGTGAGAGCCAAGTGTTGTGTGTAGCCTGCAAAAAATAGACATTTTCGTTGTATCCCTAACTCTACTTCAACAATACAATGATAATTTGTGTGCTGATAAATAACCGTGTCAATAAATGACTATAGATTGTGTGTGAAGAAGGAAGGTTTCACCAATTTTGGTGACTGCCAAGTGTTGTGTACAACCTATGAAAAATATAAAGTTTTATTGTATCCCTAACTCTACTTTAGCAATACAATGATAATTTGTGTGCTGATAAATAACCACGGCAGTAAATGGTTGTAGATATTGCATGAAGGAGGAAGGTTTTACCAATTCTAGTAAGTGCTAAGTTTTGTGTGTATTCCATGAGAAATAGAAAGCTTCATTGTATCCCTAACTCTACTTCAACAATTCAATGACAATTTGTGTTCTAAAAAAAACCCACACTAATAAATGACTGTAGATTATGCGTGAAGGAAGGCTTTATCAATTTTGGTGAGTGCCACATGTTGTGTGTATCCAACAAAAAATAGAAAGTTTTATTGTATCCATAACTCTACTTCAGCAATACAATTATAATTTGTGTGCTAATAAATAATTGTGCCAATAAAACACTACAGATTGTGCATGAAGAAGGAATGTTTTACCAATTCTTGTGAGCATCAAGTGTTGTGTACATCCAACCAAAACTAGAAAGTTTTGTTGTATCCCTAACTCTACTTCAGCAATACAATGATAATTTGTGTGTTGATAAATAACTATGCCAATAAGTGACTACAAATTGTGCCAGAAGAAGGAGGGTTTGACCAATTCTGGTGAGTGCCAGGTGTTATGTGCAGCCTACGAAAAATAGAAAGTTTCGTTGTATCCCTAAATCTACTTCAACAATACAATGATAATTTGGGTGTTGTTAAATAACTGTGCCAGTAAATGACTACATATTGTGCATGAAGAAGGAAGATTTGACAAATTCTGGTGAGCACCAGGTGTTTTTTGTAGCTTGTGAAAATAGAATGTTTCATTGTATCCCTAAGTCTACTTCAGCATTACAATGATAATTTGTGTGCTGATAAATAACCACACCAATAAATGACTGTAGGCTATGCATGAAGGAAGGTTTGTCCAAATTTGGTGAATGCCAATTGTTGTATGCAGCGTGCAAAAAATAGAAAGTTTCATTCTATCCCTAACTCTACTTCAACAATACAATGATAATTGGTGTGTTGATAAATAACCGAACTAATAAACGATTGTAGATTATGCGTGAAGAAGGAAGGTTTCACAAATTTTGGTGAGCACCAAGTGTTGTGAGAAGCCTACAACAATAAAAAGTTTTGTTATATCCCTAATTCTACTTTAGCAATAAAATGATAATTTGTGTGTTGATAAATAACCTCACCTAAAAATGACTGCATATTGTGTGTGAAGAAGGAAGGTTTCACCAATTCTGGTCAGTGCCAAGTGTTGGGTGTTGTCTACAAAAAAAAGAAAATTTTGTTGTATCTCTAACTCTACTTTAGCAATTAAATGATAATTTTGGTGCTGATAAATAACTGTACGAATAAATGACTGTAGATTAAGCATGAAGAAGGAATTTTTCACCATTTCTGGTGTGCACCAAGTGTTGTGTGCGGCTCAAGAAAAGTAGAAATTTTCATTGTATCCCTAAATTTACTTTAGCAATACAATGATAATTTATGTGCTGTTAAATAACCGCGTCAATAAATGGCCATAGATTCTGTATGAAGAAGGAAGGTTTGACCAATTCTGATGAGTGTCATGTTTTGTGTGCAACACATGAAAAATAGAAAGTATCGTTGTATCCCTAACACTACTTCAACAATACAATGATAATTCATGTGTAAATAAATAACCATGCCAATAAATGACTACATATTGTGTGTGAAGAAGTTTTGGCCAATTCTGGTGAGTGCCAAGTGTTATGTGTAGCCTATGAAAAATAGAAATTTTTGTTGTATCCATAACTTTACTTTAGCAATATAGTGATAATTTAAGTGCTAATAAATAACTGCACTAATAAATAACTACAGATTGTGCTTGAAGAGGGAAGGTTTGACCAATTTTGGTGAGCGCCAAGTGTTATGTGTAGCCCAAAAAAATAGAAAGTTTCACTTTATACCTAAATCTACTTTAGCAATATAATGATAATTTGTGTGTTGATAAATAACCACCCCAATAAATGACTGCAAACTATGTGTGAAGAAGGAATTTTTGACCAATTTTCGTGTGCACCAAGTGTTGTGTGTAGCCTATGAAAAATAGAAAGTTTCATTGTATAACTAACTCTATTTCAGCAATGCAATGATAATTTTTGTGTTGATAAATAACTATCATAATAAATGACCATAGATTGGGCATGAAGAAGGAAGGTTTGCTCAATTCTAGTGAGTGCCAAGTGTTGTGTGTAGCCTGCAAAAAATAGAAAGTTTCATTGTATCCCTAACTCTACTCAGTAATAGAATGATAATTTGTGTGTTGATAAATAACCGCGCCAATAAAAGGCTACATATTGTGTGTGAAGAATGAAGGTTTGATCAATTATGGTGAGCACCAATTATTGTGTGTAGCCTGCGAAAAATAGAAAGTTTCATTATATCCCTAGCTCTACTTCAGAAATACAATGATAATTTGTGTGGTGATAAATAATTCTAGTGAGCACCAACTATTGTGTGCAGGCCATGAAAAATAGAAAGTTTCATTCTACCCCTATCTCTACAGAAACAGTACAATGATAATTTGTGTGCTGATAAATAACTGCACCAATAACTCATTTCAGATTGTTTATCAAGAAGGAAGGTTTGAGAAATTCTTGTGAATGCCAAGTGTTGTATGCAGCTTGCAAAAAAAAGAAAGTTTTGTTGTAACACTAACTGTACTAGAGCAATACAATGATAATTTGTGCACTGATAAATAACTGTGCCAATAAATGACTACAGATTGTACTTGAAGAAGGAAGGTTTGTCCAATTCTGGTGAGTGCCAAGTATTGTGTGCAACCTGTGGAAAATAAAAAGTTTTTTTCTATCCCTAACTCTACTTAAACAATACAATGATAATTTGTGTGCTAATAAATAACTGTGCCAATAAATGAGTGCAGATTGTGTGTCAAGACGAAAGGTTGGAAAAATTCTGGTGAGCGCCAAGTGTTGTGTGTAGCCTAGAAAAAATTGAAAGTTCCATTCTATCCCTCACTCTACTTCAGCAATACAATGATAATTTGTGTGTTGATAAATAACTGTGCCAATAAATGACTAAAGATTGTATGTGAAGAAGGAAGGTTTTTCCAATTCTGGTCAGCGACAAGTGTTGTGTGTAGCTTGTAAAAAATATAAATTTTTGTTCTATCCCTAACTCTACTTGAGCAATACAATGATAAATTATGTGCTAATAAATGACAACACCAATAAATGACTATAGATTGTGGGTGAAGAAGGAAGTTTTGAAAAATTCTGGTGAGCACCAAGTGTTGTGTGCAACCTGTGAAAAATAGAATGTTTCATTGTATCCCTAACACTACTTCAACAATACAATGAGAATTTTTGTGCTGATAAAGAACCGCACCAATAAATGACTCCAGATTGTGCATGAAGAAGGAAGGTTTGACCAATTCTGGTGAGCACCAAGTGTTGTGTGCAACCTGTGAAAAATAGAAAGTTTTGTTGTATCCCTAACTCTACTTCAACAATACAATGATAATTTGTGTGCTAATAAATAACTGTGTCGATAAATGACTCCAAATTGTGCATGAAGAAGGAAGGTTTGACCAACTCTAGTGAGCACCAAGTGTTGTGTGTAGCCTATCACAAATAGAAAGTTTCATTATATACCTAGCTTAATTTCAACAATACAATGATAATTTTTGTGTTGATAAATAAGCACACCAATAAATGACTAAAAAAATTATACGTGAAGAAGGAAGGTTTGACAAATTTTGGTGAGTTCCACGTGTTGTGAGTAGCCTGAGAAAAATAGAAAGTTTTGTTGTATCCCTAACTCTACATCAAAAATACAAAGATAAATTTTGTGTTGATAACTAGTTGTGCCAATAAATAACTGTAGATTGTGCCTAATGAAGGAAGGTTTTACTAAATCTAGTGAGTGCTAAGGGTTGTGTGCAAACTTTGAAAAAAGAGAGTTTTGTTCTATATCTAATTCTACTTCAACAATGCAATGATAATTTTTGTGTTGTGAAATAACCCCACCAATAAATGGTTGTAGATTGTGCGTGAAGATGGGAGGTTTGAAAAATTCTGGTGAGCGCCAAGTGTTGTGTGTAGCATACAAAAAATAGAAAGTTTCATTGTATCCCAAACTCTACTTCAACAATACATTTATAATTTGTGTGTTGATAAATAACTCCACTAATAAGTGACTACAAATTGTGCCTGAAGAAGGAAGGTTTGACCAATTCTACTAAGTTTTAAGTGTTGTGTCCAACCTATGAAAAATAGAAAGTTTATTTGTATACCTAACTCTACTTCAACAATACAATGATAATTTGTGTGTTGATAAATAATCGTAGAAATAAATGACTGCATATTGTGCATGAAGGAGAAGGGTTTGACCGATTCTAGTTTGCACAAAGTGTTGTGTGTAGCTTGCAAAAAATAGAAAGTTTCATTGTATCCCTAACTCTACTTTATCAATGGAGTCATAATTTGTGTTCTGATAAATAACTACACTAATAAATTACTGTAGATTGTGCATGAAGAAAGAAGGTTTGACCAATTCTAGTGAGCACCAAGTGTTGTGTGCAGCCTACAAAAAATAGAAAGTTTCCTTGTATCCCTAACTCTACTTCAGCAATAAAATGATAGTTTGTGTGTTGATAAATAACCATGCCAATAAATGAATGCATATTATATGTGAAGAAGGAAGGTTTGATCAATTCTAGTGAGCACCAAGTTTTGTGTGTAGCCTACAAAAAATAGATAGTTTCGTTGTATCCCTAACTCTTCTTTAGTAAAACAAAGATAACTTGTCTGCTAGTAAATAATGATGCCAGTAACAGACTATAGATTGTGCTTGAAGAGTGAATATTTTACCAATTCTAGTGAGCGCCAAGTGTTGTGTGCATCCTGGAAGAAATAGAAAGTTTCATTGTATCCCTAACTCTACTTCAGCAATAAAATGATAGTTTGTGTGTTGATAAATAACTGTGCTAATAAATGACTACAGATTGTGCATGAAAAAGGAAGTTTTGTCCAATTCTAGTGAGCACCAAGTGTTGTGTGCAACTTGTGAAAATTAGAAAGTTTTGTTCTATCCCTAACTCTATTTAAATAGTACAATGATAATTTGTGTGATGATGATTAGCTACACCAATAAATGACCATATATTGTGCCTGAAGAAGGAAGGTTTGATGAATTATAGTGAACACCAAGTGTTGTGTCTAGCCTAAGAAAAATAGAAAGTTTCATTGTATCCCTAACTCTAATTCAAAAATAGAATGATAATTTGTGTGCTGATAAATAACTACACCAATAAAAGACTGCGGATTGTGCATGAAGAAGGAAGGTTTGACCAATTCTGGTGAGAGGCAAGTGTTGTGTGTAGCCTATGAAAAAAGAAAGTTCCGTTGTATCCCTAATTATATTTCAACAACACAATGATAATTTGTGTGCTTATAAATAATGCCACCAATAAATGGTTGTAGATTGTGCATGAAGAAGGAAGGTTTGAACAATTCTGGTGAGTGCCAAGTGTTGTGTGTAGTCTACAAAAAATAGAAAGTTTCATTGTATCCCTAACTCTACTTCAGCAATACAATGATAATTTTTATGTTGATAAATAACTCCACCAATAAATGACTACAAATTGTGCATGAAGAAGGAAGGTTTGATCAATTCTGGTGACTACCAAGTGTTGTGTGCAACCTATTACAAATAGAAAGTTTCTTTGTATCCCTAACTCTACTTCAGCAATACAATGATAATTTTTATGTTGATAAATAATGACGCCAATAAATTACTACAAATTGTGTGTGAATAAGGAAGGTTTCACTAATTCTTGTGTGTGCCAAGTGTCGTGTGCAACCAATGAGAAATAGAAAGTTTCATTGTATCCCTAACTCTACTTCAACAATGCAATGATACTTTGTGTGTTGATAAATAACCATGTTAATAAATGACCACAAATTGTGCATCAAGAAGGAAGGTTTGACCAATTTTGATGAGTGCCAAGTGTTGTGTGCAACACATCAAAAATATAAAGTTTCATTGTATCCCTAACTCTACTTCAGCACTACAATGATAATTTGTGTGTTGACAAATAACTACGTCAATAAATGACCATAGATTTTGCATGAAGAAGAAATGTTTGAAAAATTATGGTGAGTGCCAAGTGTTGTGAGCAACCCATGAATAATAGAATTTTTTTTCATATCCTTAATTCTACTTCAGCAATATAGTGATAATTTGTGTGCCAATAAATGACTGTAGATTGTGCATGAAGAAGGAAGGTTTGACCAATTCTAGTGAGCACCAAGTTTTGTGTGAAGCCCAAAAAAATAGAAAGTTTTGGTATATCCCTAACTCTACTTCAGCAATACAATGATAATTTGTGTGCTGATAAATAACTGTGCAAATAAAGGATTGTAGATTGTGCATGAACAAGGAAGGTTTGACCAATTTTGGTGACTGCCAAGTGTTGGTGCAGCCTACGAAAAATAGAAAGTTTTTTTCTATCCTTAACTCTACTTCAACAATACAAAGATAATTTTTTTATTGATAAATAACCACACCAATAAATGACTCTAGATTGTGCATGAAGAAAGAAGGTTTGACCAATTTTGGTGAGAACCAACTGTTGTGTGCAACCTGTAAGAACTAGGAAGTTTTGTTGTATCCCTAATTCTACTTCAACAATACAATGATAATTTTTGTGTTGATAAATAACTACACCAATAAATGACTACAAATTGTGCATGAAGAAGGAAGGTTTCACCAATTCTGGTGAATGCCAAGTGTTGTGTGCAACCTACAAAAAATGAAAATTTTCTTTATATCCCTAACTCTACATCAAAAATACAATGTTAATTTTTGCGTTGAGAAATAACCGCGCCAATAAATGACTGTAGATTCTCTATGAAGAAAGAAGGTTTGACCAATTCTTATAACCACTAAGTGTTGTGTGTAGCCCATCAAAAATAGAAATTTTCATTGTATCCTTAACTCATTTTCAGCAATAGAATGATAATTTATGTGCTGATAAATAACCTTGCTAATAAATGATGACAAATTATGTGAAGAAGGAACGTTTGACAAATTCATATGAGCACCAAGTGTTGTTTGCAACACATGAAAAATAGAAAGTTCTGTTGTATCCCTAACTCTACTTCAAAAATACAATGATAATTTGCATGCTGACAAATAACCACACTAATAAATGGCCACTGATTGTGTGTGAAGTAGAAAGGTTTGACCCATTCTGGTGAGCGCCAAGTGTTGTGTGTAGCCCATGAAAAATAGAAAGTTTTGTTGTATCCCTAACTCTACTTGAGTGATACATTGATAATTTGTGTGTTGATAAATAATTGTGCCAATAAATAACTACAAATTGTGCATGAAGAAGGAAGGTTTGACCAATTTTGGTGAGCACCAAGTGTTGTGTGTAGCTTGTGAAAAATAGAATCTTTCATTGTATCCCTAACTCTACTTCAACAATACAATGATAATTTGTGTGCAGATAAATAATAGCTTGAATAAATAACTGTAGATGATGAGTGAAGAAGGAAGGTTTGAAATTTTTTGGTGAGCACCAAGTGTTGTGACCAGCCTACGGAAAATAAAAAGTTTCATTCTATCCCTAATTCTACTTCAACAATACAATGATAATTTGTGTATTGATAAATAAACGCACCAATAAATGATTACAGATTGTCTATGAAGAAGGATGGTTTCAATAATTTTGGTCAGTGCCAAGTGTTGTGTGTAGCCTACAAAAAGTAGAATATTTCGTTGTATATCTAACTCTACTTTAGCAATAGAATGATATTTTTTGTGTTGATGAATAACCGTGCCAATAAAGGACTATAGATTAAGCATGAAGAAGGAAGGTTTGACCAATTCTGGTGAGCA
>VDFB02046175.1:0-24691 GCA_007258455.2 Sequoia sempervirens | reverse complement strand
CAAATTTAAGCTCGTGAACTGATGACGTCATCGGCCGTACGGCCTCTTTGCCCCTCCTAACCCTAGTTTTTCCTAAAGAAGCAGTTTTTTTCTTTTGGCCATAACTTGGGCATACGGTATCGAAATCGGGCAAACGAGATATCGCCGGAAAGCTGATTCCGAGCTCTTTCCTGTAGTGCAGTTTATTTTACAGTATTTTTCTGTTTTACTGCATTTATTACTGTTTGAAGTCAGATGTACATTTTATGCTTCCGAGCTCATAACTTTTTGCCACGATCTCCGTTTTTCGCCTCGTTTGAAGCGTCGGAAAGGTATTGAGGAGCTCTAGGTTGCTGTCCATGCAATTTTTCTGTATCTGTCCCAGGTTTATCAGTTAGTCCAGATTTGGCCTGATGGGTTGTTTGGCGATTACTTGGATGTTTTGGCAGTTGGGAGAGTGCATCTTGCATCTTTGCACTTCATTTTACAGTAATATATCATTTAATAATCACTTGCTGCATCATAGATTCCAGAGTTGTTCCAGTTTAGAGTTTTCGAGTGTTCCGTGGCATCGGGGTTTCTGTTGCTTTAATCATGATTCCTTGAGTCAATCAGTGACTCTCATCCGGTTTCAGTAGTATACAGAAGAATATTTACTTGCTTGCCTATATCAAGTTCCAGTGTTACTCTACAGAGTTCTTCCAGTGCTTCTTTGCAGCATGTAATCTCATTGTAGGGGGGTTTTGTCCCACTGGGTTTTTCCTTCTCTACTCCTTTTTGTGTTGTATTGGGTTTCTTGCACATCACTTTGTGCCATATTTTGTACTCGCACTGTATTATAAAGTGCCATGGGGGGTTGTGTAGTGCCTTTGTTTTGCCATCACACCTTTGTCCGGTGAGTGTCCCTCCACGACAACAGTGAATCCAGATGATTCCAGTCTCATGTATGTGTGCTTTATTTTGCACACCACTTTTCAGTTGCAGGTGCTTTCTTGTGCACTTTCAGATGTTCTTGGTTCCTTTTCATGCACTTCATTTTGCATTGTAAATGGGTACCTGATCAGGCCTAGTTGCCGGGACCCATCTTTGCTTTCTCGCATTCATCTTAGTTTTAGGTGCATGCTTTAAGTCCCTGCTGCACCCTATAGGTGTTGTGTACTCAATTATTACACTTGCATAAGTTTATTTCTAGGTAATTATTTAACTTCATTTTAGGCTTTCATCTCTTTATCTTATCGAGCTATCCTGTTGCTCAAGATAAGATTAGGTTTGCATCTTTGCTTTTATAAAGCAAATCATATCTTGTAATTAATTGAATTCTCGAATATAATATTTGCACATCTTTTGCAATGGCTGGTTTTTTGATTTTCTCCGTAGCTGTATTTTCTGCCTAAGTGTATCCGGGATTCTGGCACTTAACAAATGAAAGTAGTGGCTGGATGCAACATATCTTTCCCCAAGGACCAAGCATAAATTTGGCATAGTAAAGTTGGAAGTCCTAATAATGAAAACCTTTTCAAGCCTTTGTGATGTGATGCTTCCCAAGAAAACATTATGTCTACGAGAACAACTCAAGCAAATGGGAATATCCATAGTCAAGAAGAAAAAGAGTAAAAGCACATAATAGAATGGAATTACATGAAAATAAAAAAGAGAGAAAAGTGCAGAGAGTTTGAGGAGAAATGCACAAATTTATAGAAAGCCGTGAATAGCGTAGCGGTATATAGTTGCCTAGAGTTTTTTTTAGAAATCATATGTACAAGGTGGCAACCAGTTAATACTCTTCAGAATTAAAGGTTAAATCAAATAAATTCTTTGCACATGTTTGGTGAAATTGCTTCAAAATTGAGTATTACAGAGATTGTGAATCAAGCAAGTTGGAGATTTCGAATTAATAGGGGGTCATTTCCAATTGTTATAAGAAAGTCATAATGATTATTGAGGTGTTAAGTGTGCAGATTATACATGAGAATGAGGTTGGAAAAATGTTACACGTCATCACCTGCTGAAGTAGGAAGATAATATGTGTTGAAATAGGTGTGCGAATTTAATGCCAAGTAGTGTGATCATTTTTCAAGGTAATCATGATCCATTAATATAGTGCATCATCGTCAAGTTGAGATAGTTAGCAAAATTTTTGGAAACTACCATAAATTTAATCGAAAAGGGGTGGTAACTAATATTTCTAAATTTAGATTTAAATTTGGTGATTAAGTGGTCTATTGCTAAATTTTAATTTACGCATATCTTTTAACATATAGTGGGCTATAGTTAGTTAGGATTTGGCATAATTGATGAAATTTAGTTGGAAACACACACTTACAGGGAATTATTAAATGACTTTTGGGAAATAGAGAATTGATGAAGGGTTTTATATTGAATGAAAAATCAAAAAGTAACCTTTGCTACCACTATAATTCCCAACCTAATGGTGGTGGTTCAATGCTTGCAAGTTGATAAATGAGCTATTATTGCAAAATAAAAAAGTGAAAATGAGCTATCATTGCTATATCTTATGGATAAAAAAACAAAAAGTGATATCAACTCTTTAGGCTATCCAAATAACTCTACCAGGGCTATGGACGCCTGACCGGTAGTAGAGCTATGTTTGGGGGGATTGTGGAGATAACCTTTTCGGGGCTATGGATGCTTGACTGGTAGCAAGGCTCTATCCCTGGTTGGCTTTGGAGGATTACTATATTATGTAGTTCAATGCTAATGAACTGATTCTATTCATTGAGTTCCAAAATTGGAATTAATCAAGAGCACACACGGATGTTTTCGGTGGAGTTTTATTTTTTATGGCAGAATCTAAGTAAAGGTAGAAAGTTATTGTTTTAAAATATGCATAAGTTTCAATTTACAATTGGTGATTTAATTTCAAGTTTAATTTTAAATTTGGTTTTATTGGTTGCAAGTTGTGTGTTCTCATAACATGCACCAAGACTGAAAAGACTTGGGGATCCAAGTGAAAATATGACTTCTATGGCAGGAGCTAACAAATTGGATGATCACCAGAAGTGAAAAAAAGAAGAAGAAATGTTTAGTTTAAAGGAAAGAACTTCGTATAGTGAGTGTTTCATACACCAGATACTCGGTACCGGAAACACAAAAAAGGAAAAAGGGTAATGTAAGGTTAAAATGAATGGCTCCAGTAAGTTGGAGTCTAGTAAATTGGAGTTCTGGTATAACCGAGGTCCCGGAAAGTAAGTGGGTAAAGCTGAAACCGGGTACCGGGTACTGGGTTGAAACATGAAGTAAAATGTTAATTTTTTTTATTTTGTACAATGGTCCCGGTGATCCGGTATACATGCAAGGATTTGTGATATGTCTTTGAAAGTGAATTTTTGTGTTAATATTTGAATAATGGTGGTTTTATTTATATGATATATGGTAGCATATTTGTTTAAAAAGGGATTTAGAATTGGAATTTTGTGATTGTAGGAGATATTGATTGTGATGCAAAGCTCGGGTATGGATGGTCAAGCAACTTATACCGGCGAACAAATTTTACTTTATTACCAGGCTTGATGATACACTTAAGGGGCTCATGTTGTAACTGATTTTGCTGCAAAGATGTGTCAGTTACTAGGATACCGAGATGCTGGAGTACAAGCATGTAGTAACAAAGTGTATCTATTCCAAGGATATCCTATTCTTAGAATGTTCAAATTAGGAAGCCTAAGATATAGGAGTTTGACTTCCACCTGATCACTTTGTTATCACAGGAGGCTCCTATATATCTGTGCTTGGGTAAATTTGTTCAATTTTAGAAGGAATCTTGACAAAGATGAAAAAGTAGAACCCGGAAAGCTTCAATGAGTAATTGGAGTTGACTTCCATTGACTTCAATTACTATTCTCCTATTGGTCACAATTTTCCACGTGCCTTGATGAGATTGGTCCCTTAGATTCCCTCTCATGTAGATGTCTTATCCTATCTGAGCCTTGTGTTCTATAAAAGGACAAAGGATGTTTAATTTTATTTTTAAGTTTGGAATTTGTGGATGTTAGAGGAGCAAAAAATTCTTTTAAGTTTTGTTCTTTTTTCCTGTCTTCTGAACCATTTCGGTGTAAAACTTTGTATACACGTAGACATTAATTGATATCAGAGTTTTATAGATAGCTACCTATTTAAGTATCTTTTGTAGTTGGTTTTGTAAGTTCAGTTGAACAAGACTGTATGTTGTGTCATTTAAGGGTGCATACAAAACCTATTTTGTATCCATAAATGAAACCCTTTCTTTAAAAGCTTGCATCGTTTTATATGTAGTTGTGAAGCAATCTGGTGAAGTATAAAGTAGTTTGCTCTATTTTGATTAATTCTTTGGGGAATCCATGGAAAATAACTAGGAGAATTCTTTTATTTTTTTTCATGTTTTGCTTTAGATTAGATGTTAATATTTTTTTGAAAATGTTCTAAAAAATACAAGTGAATGGAAATAGTTTCATTGAAAATCTTTTAATTTCCATGAAATTGTTGAATTCTTAATGCTAAATCTATTTAAGTGATAGCAAGGAGATTGGTGGAGATATTTTAAAATCCGATGTTAAATTCACTGCTTTCATGAATTTTGAGTATTTTGAGTTTACCTTTTTCAAGTTGGAAAGTTGATTTAAAAATGTTCAAAGAAATAGTATAATAAATGTGTATGTGTATGTTCGAATGTGCCCCTAAAGGAAAATTACAACAAAATTATTACATAATTACCCAAGAGTTATGTTTAGTGCAATCATGACCTGGTTTATGGAGACTTGGGATTAAAAGAAAGTCAATCTTTGTTTTGTGAATGCAAATTCTTTCTTAGGTTGTCCTTGTTTCATATCTTTCAAGAAAGGTAGGCTTTTCGCGGTCTTCTCTGTGGAGATTCTATACGAGCTGTTTACTGCGAGTAAAATCATTGTCAACACATGTCATTCACATGCTTTTGGTTTTCCTTTTCTAAGAGTCTTTTTGCAACTGCTTTCTTTGTATTGGTATAGCTTTTTTTATTTAAGTATCAATAAAGAAAACAACTTTGAGTAGTCTGCAAATAATACATAAATTGTGTGTATTACAGTGGGCTCTGTTCTGCCCTATTTTCTGAGTTAATTGTTTATCTATGCTGCTGCTATAATTTTATGTTGTTATCTCTTAACTTGTTGGGTGCAAAAATTTGGTTTGGTTTTCAGATTTTACATTTGGTATTAGAGCAGGTATTTTCTTTTGGGTTAAAGATTTAGTGGTTAGAATTTCACCAAAGGTTTATCATGTCAAATTCTAACTTCTTTCCCATTCTAGAATTTGATGGAAATGAGTATGATTATTGGTGCATAAAAATGATAACTTTTTTGATAGGAAAGAATTTGTGGGAGACTGTTGAATCAGGTTACTAAGAGCCAGCTGATTGGAATGCCCTCATAGCCAATGATAGAACAACTAAAAAGGAAGTCAAGAAGAAGAATTCTTAAGCTTTGTTTCATATTCAAATGGCTCTTGATAAGAGCTTATTTCCAAGGATTACAGATGCAAAGACAATAGAAGATGCCTAGAAGACTCTAAAAGAAGCTTACTAAAATTGGATTAAAGGTAAAAGTAGTTGGGTGAAGCCACAATAGTGGTTTTACAATTTGATGGAGGAAAGGGAAGAATTAGAAAAAATGACCCATGGCAAAAATTGGTTTTGGGGTTCACATGAACCTAGGATTCAGTAGAACCATAAGGGGTTCGGCCGAACCCACATTAGTGTGAGCCCACGACTGCAAAAATAAAGGGAAAATGCATATTAAAAGGGGTTCGAATGAACCCTGGTTCTCTAGAACCCTTGGGGGTTCGCTAGAAGCCCCCTAGTTCTAGCGAATCCCCCTTTTCCCTAATTTTTTAATTTGTTGACACAAAAAACCTAAATTTTTACGCTTTGAAGCTCCGGTTGAGGATGAAAATGGAGGAATATTTAGAAACCAAACTTGGAATCAGGTAGCCGAATGAGCTATCAATAAGATATAATTTTAATATGTTTTGGTTTTATTATGTATTTGTTTTAGTTTTATTAAACATAGGTTTTCATTGAAAATGAGAGGTCTTTGTTCACACATGTGGAAAATACCCGATTATCAAAAAAAAAATTAGAAGAAATGCTGAGTGCACAAGATATTGAAGTCCCTTGATCAACAAAAAAATTCAATATATAAAAAAAATTATGCATTATCACGGTGCTTTTTATCTCGTTGTCATGAACTTTGATTGACTTTGAAACTTGATTAAAGAAAAATATTCAATAAAACTATCTAGAATTGAGCACTAGATGTCCAGTCCTAAATTTAAGTTGAAGGTAGATTTTATCCTTCATGAAAAAAGTTGTACAGTATATTTTGAGTTAATAGCCACTTTTAAAAATGTTGTTTTATGAAAAAAAACCAATTTTTATAGGAGATGGAAAAATAAGTGCAATCTAATTCTAAAAAAAAATGAAAAAATATTTTTAGAATCTATAGAAAAATGTGACAAGACTCTAGTTTGCATCATCTTCAAATTCCTCATGGTTTAGCAGCTATAGGTGCGAATGTGAAGATTTAGTTAAAAATTAAAATTCGGTGTCCAGTTTGGCCAAAAATTGTAAACCCGCTATTGTGGGATCACTAGATAAGTTGCAAACTTTAAAAAGAGACTTTGAAAATTTGAAAATGCAAGAATCTGAGAAAGTAAGTAATTATTGTGTGAAAGTTAAAGATGTGTTCAACAAGATGGCCACACTTGGGGAAATTGTGAACAGTGAGGTTATGATAAAAAGGTATTGCAGACTCTCACCCCAAAGTGGAACCATGTTGCCATTATCATAGAAGAAAGCAAAGATTTGACAACCTTTCAGTTTGATCATTTGGTTGGATGTCTTATGTCTCATGAAGAGAGATTGAAAGATTCATTTGGAGAAAGTGATGCGAAATCCTTTTCATCCAAATTGCAAATCACAAAGAAAGAGGATGCCAGTAGCAACACTAAAAACAATGAAAGTCAAGTTAGAGGTAAAAATTAGAATCATGCAAAAGGAAATAGAGGAAGAGGTGGTTCCAGAGGACAAGGTAGAGGTGGTTTTGATAAGAGAATTGTTCAATGTTACCATTGTAATAAGTATGGACACTTTGAAAGAGAATGCATATTAAAAGAAGGTAAAAGTGTTAATTATGCTAAAGAAAGTGATGAAAATCCTCTAGATCATTTATTTTTATCTTACTCTAAAGGTGAAACTAGTAGTAAAGAAGTTTGGTATCTAGATTCTGGATGCTCTAACCATATGATAGGGAATGAGAGCTTGTTTTCAACAAAGGATGAGAGTTTTAAGTTCAAGATTCAGCTTGGTGATGACAAATCTTTGGAGGTTGTTGCAAAAGGAGTTATGGAAGTCCACACAAAAGAAGGTATAAAGAGTGTCAATGATATTTATTACACTCCACAGTTAAAACATAATTTGTTAAGTGTTGGACAACTATGTGAGAAGAACTATAAAGTTGTTTTTAAGAATAAGAAATGTACAATTTATGATAAGCATCAAGGCAATAGGGTTGTGACTGTTGTGCCTATGACAAAGAATATAATGTTCCCTTTGAAATTTGGTGAACATAATAGCAGCCTTGCCAATATGGCATATGAAAATATCAGTTGGTTATGGCATCTTAGGTATGGACATTTAAATTTTCATAGTTTAAAGATTCTCACATCAAATGCATTAGTTTCTGGTTTACCTAAGGTTGCAAAGTACAAGGAGGTTTGTGAAGGATGTGCTAAAGGAAAGCATGCAAGGGAGACATTTTTAAAAGGCAATGCATGGAGGGCCCAACATCCCCTTCAACTTGTTCATTCTAATATTTGTGGTCATATGCAAACAAAGAGTTTGGGTAAGTCATCATATTTTATCACTTTTATTGATGATTACTCACGAAAAATGTTGGGTGTATTTTTTGAAGGCCAAAGATGAAGCCCTTGATACATTCAAGAGGTTTAAAGCACTTGTAGAAAATGAGAAAGGGTGCAAAATCAAAACTTAAGGACTGATCGTGGAGGAGAATTTTGTTCAAGATATTTTCAAGATTAATGTGATATGAATGGCATCAGGAGGTAACTCACCACTGCCTACACACCTCACCAGAATGGAGTAGCTAAAAGAAAAAAAATTAATAGTGATAGAAATGGCAAGGAGCATGTTACAAACCAAGGGGTTAAGCAATTCTTTTTGGGGTGAAGCAGTTGCTACAATAGTGTGCATTCTCAATAGAAGTCCCACCAGTGCACTTGAGAAGATGACTCCTTGTGAAGCATGGTATGAGAAAAGGCCTAATGTTAATCATTTAAGAGATTTTGGTTGTTTGGCTTATGTCCATGTACCTTATCAGAATAGATAAAAGTTAGATGCAAAAAGTAAGTCATGTATTTTTGTTGGATATAGTGAGGAAAGTAAGGCTTATAGATTTTATAATCCTCTCACTAATAAGCTTATTGTGTCAAGAGATGTGATTTTTGATGAAGTGGGAGTTTATGGTCATCCAAAAGGCCATATGGAGAAGTCAAAATCTATTTTAAATGATATTATTGTTGATGATATTGATCATGAGCAGCCCACTAATGTTTCTGTTCCAAGTGCTACAAATCCATCAAGTAGCCCCTCCTCTAGTTGTTCAATTCCAATTGCAAGTCCAACTTCAACTCCAAGTTCTAGAAGGAAGGTGAGAAGTTAGAGAGATATTTATGAAAGGAGTGTAAATCAAGCACATGAAGAAAATCCAATAGGTGAGATAGTCAATTTTGTTTTACTTTGCAAGGCTGATTTTGAACCATCATGTTTTGAAGATGCAAGTACTAATGAGTTTTGGGTGCAAGCAATGAAAGAAGAGATGGATTTCGTTCATAGGAATGACACTTGGGAGCTTACAGAGCTTCCACATGACAAGAAGAATATTGGCACCAAATGGGTCTACAAGATTAAGTATAATAGTGATGGGAGTGTTGAAAGACACAAGGAAAGATTGGTTGCCAAAGGCTTCACCTAGAAGTATGAGATTGATTATGAAGAGACATTTGCACCAGTTGCAAGACAAGAGACAATTAGAATGTTGATTTCATTAGCAACTCAAAAGAATTGGAGCATACATCATATGGATGTGAAAAGTACCCTTCTGAATGGATACTTAGAAGAGGAAGTGTATGTGGAACAGCCACAAGGTTTTGAAGTGCAAGGAAAAGAAGATCAAGTCTACAAGTTGAAGAAAGCTTTGTATGGCCTCAAGCAAGCACCATGAGCATGGTATGTTAGGATTGATGGATATTTTCAAGAGAATGGCTTTCAAAGAAGTAAAAGTTAAACTACCCTTTACTACAAACAAGAAGGTAATGATATTCTTATTGTAAGTTTGTATGTTGATGATTTATTGTATATGGGTAGCAGTTCTAAGATGAAAGATGAGTTCAAAATTGTTATGATGAAAGAATTTGAGATGAAAGACCTTGGTATCATGAGATATTTTCTAGGAATGAAAGTTTATCAATGTAAGAATGAAATTTTTATTTTCCAAACCAAATATGCAAAAGATATGTTGAAGAAGTTTGACATGGTTGATTGTAAACCATACTCCACTCCAAGTGCTCATGGAGTTGTGTTGTGTAGAGATGATGGTGTTGAAGTTGTTGATGAGACTACTTACAAAAGTATTGTTGGGAGTTTGATGTTTCTAACCCACACAAGGCTTGATATTACATATTCAGTTTCACTTGTTTCAAGGTACATGATAAATCCATTAGAAATACACATGAAGGCAGCCAAGAGAATTTTGAGGTATGTGAAAGAAACTCTAGATTTTGGTATTCATTACTACACTTCTAAAAAGTTCAATCTTGTTGGCTTTAGTGATTTAGATTGGGGAGTTAGTTTGGATGACTGAAAGTCTACATCTGGTAATTGCTTTTCTTTGGTTCTGGTTTAATTACTTGGAGTTCAAAGAAGCAAAGTATTGTTGCCCTCTTTTCCACAAAAACAGAGTATGTTGCAGTCACTTCAGCAGGTACACAAGCTCTTTGACTTAGAAAAGTTTTAAAAGAAATTGGAGAGAAGCAGATTCAGCCTGTAGTGATTTTTTGTGACAATATGAGTGCCATCAAGCTAGCAAAGAATCTAGTTCATCACAATAGGACAAAACATTTTGATCTAAAATATCATTTTATTCGTGATTTAGTACAAAAGAAATAAGTTGAATTGAAACATATCAGCACTCAAGATCAGCTAGCGATCAGCTAGCAGATATCTTCACCAACGCAGTTGCAACAGTTCAGTTTTTGACACTTAAAAATCAAATAGTGAGCCCTCAGGGGGAGTATGGGGGAGTATGTGGACATTTGATGCTTCCGTTTCACCTATTTTTGGTGATGCCTGCGCTGCTCCAGGCGTTACAACTTCTAAAATGCTGCCAGTCATCTGCATACTGCATGTTACATGCGGTGACTGTTTTTTAATATTTAGCCTTCATCCACCGTTACATTTTGATGCTCTGTTTTTCACTCCCAGTTACTCCACCTGGGATCGTGCATGTCATTCGCACGCTTTTGGTTTTCCTTTTGTAAGTGTTTTTGTAACTGCTTTCTTTGTATTGGTATCGCTGTTTTTATTTAAGTATGAATAAAGAAGACAGCTTTGAGTAGTCTGCAAATAATACAGGAATTGTGTGTATTACAGTGGGCTCTGTTCTACCCTGTTTTCTGAGTTATTGTTTATCTATGCTGCTGTTATAATTTTCTGTTGTTATCTCATAACTTGTTGGGTGCACAAATTTGGTTTGGTTTTCAGATTTTATAATTTTTATATAACTGTATATATAAAACACTTTAGATTATCAATAAACTATTAAAACATATTATAGATAAATACAATAGAATATTATAATTTATAATATCAATATATCATTTTAGAATGTTTATTATAAAATACAAACTAATTTAGAATCTTTTCAACAAATTATAGCTGTTTTTAATTTTAAGAATATTTTTAATAAGATCACACCTGCAACTTTAAAAAGGAGGAATATGCTTGTTATATAGATCACATCTGCAACTTTCCATTTACTTCACAAGTATTCTACTTTATTCCCGACGATGATAACAATATGACGCAAACAATCTGGAAACTGCAATAAACAACTCTATTTCTACATCCATAGTCAGCCACAGCAATCTTCTAAACTATTAAGAACTCTTCTCATGAATTCTGTACAAACTCTTCCCCTCTTACCATTTCATCAAATTCATTCCCAAATAGAGCTTAAAAAGACTTACAGGCAGCAGCAAATTCCTAATTGAACTCTCCAAGATTTAAAATAAAAAGTTAATCAAACTTTTAATTGGCATTTGTATCCTCTTTCACAGAATAGCAGGGCAGTTTCAACCACTACTATTATTGGAAAGCCAGTTTCCCTGATTCGGTGGTGAACAGTTTATATCATAATTAAGGAAGTTGACTGTAATGTGGAAGTACTCTGATCCTTTCCTACCATAGCAAGATTTCGTGCCCATCTTGTGCTGCTTACCATTTGGTACAGATCATATTGATATTTAGAATCTATTCCACTCCCTTCAAACATGGCCTCAATACATTCCAACAACTCCACAACTTCTGCCATACTTGGTCGGTCTTTAGGCGAATCTTGTGAGCACAACAAGGCTACTCGAATCAGTTGAATAAGACAATTGCATGTAGCATCTGTAGCACCTCCATTGCACAACAGCAAGCTATCATCAACCACCTCTGAAATCCTATCAGGGAAGGCCATACTAACCCACGTGCGCAAGCTGATTCCATCAACAAACATCTGGTGGGTTGGCCTCTTTCTTGTTAACAACTCCAATAACAGAATTCCATAGCTGTAAACATCCCCCTTCGCTGAAATCCTTGCTCCAACTCCATATTCTGCATTAAACCCATGTCAGTTTACACCAATTAAAACAGTAATAATGAAATTGAAGCAACAGGGTAAGTCATGAAAAATAAGTGTTTACCAGGGGCAATGTAGCCTAGAGCACCTTCCAGTGTTGTTGATGCTGAAAATGACTGCATAGAATTTTCAGATAGTATATGGGCGTTTCCAAAATCAGCTATATGTGCTGTCATATAGAAGTCCAGAAGTACATTGTTGGGCTTCAAATCACAGTGAACAACTTGAATTGAACAATCATGATGGAGATATGCCAAGCCACGAGCAACGTCCATGGCTATCTGTAATCTTGTCTGTAAATTCATTTTACAGACACCCCCAATATTACACTTGCCAGCATCACAATGCAAATGCCTTTCCAGGCTTCCATTAGACATGAACTCAAAAACCAAACCTTTGAAGTCAAGATTAGAGCATGAGGTTATGACTTTTATTATATTTCGGTGTCTGGTTTTACCGAGCACTTGGCATTCAATGTTGAAACTTTTATGAGCTCCTTCATTCTCCAAATTGAGAGCCTTAACAGCTATCAATGTTCCATTATCCAAAACTCCTTTATATACAGAGCCAACGCCACCAACTCCTAGCAAGTTGCCCTTGCCAAATCCATTAGTTGCAGTACTAAGCTCCTTATATGAGATTCTAGGATGTGGAAACTCTATTGATGGTTGTTCCACGTTTCCCTTCCCAGAGAAATATTTGTACAAAAGTGAAACATATAAGCAGTATACGACGAGAAAGGAGATAACAAAACTTATGTATTTAAACAATTTATGGAAGTGCCAGAGGCCTCCAGTTGACCCTTCACTTGGACATGCTGGTAATGAAAATATCCATTGCCCACAGAGTTCAGGGTTTCCTCTGAATGATGACGCCGTGAGATTTGCAAACAGTCCTGTTTTAGGAACTTCTCCTCTCAACAAATTGAATGAAACATTCAGAAAGCTCAGCATCGTTAGATTCTGTAGAGAATCAGGTATCATACCAGACAAGTTGTTGTAGGAAAGATCCAATGCTTGGAGATTTTCCAGCTTGGAAACTTCATCTGTAATTGGGCCTTCAAAAATGTTATGAGAGAGGTTGAGATATTGTAGATTACTACAACTTACAATACTAGCTGGAATGTCGCCAGATAATTGATTTCCAGATAGATCTATTCCTTGAACCATTACCATTTTATCGATTTCACCTGGCAGGCTTCCTTGTAGTGAATTCCAAGATAGATTGAAGTAAAATTGTAAATTTTTTAGGCGTGCAACTTCTGGTGGTATATTTCCCGTGAGATTATTATGGGATAAGTCAAGTAATTCTAGTGTCAGACTTTTGCCAAGATTGGCAGGTATCCTTCCATCAAATTGGTTGTTATCAAGTTGAAGCTGCCTTAGCTGGGGAAGATCGCCGATGCTCTGAGGAATTTGTCCAGTAAGTAGGTTAAATGAGAGGGAAAGTAACCCTAGATGCTTAAGGGCACCAATCTCACTGGGAATAGGTCCCTGCAATTTGTTTTGGCCCAGATACAATCGTTCCAATTGCGGAAGCATTTCTATTGTAGATGGAATGGGGCCACTCAACGCATTACGGGCGAAGTCTATATATGTCAAGTTGGTGAGACTGCCAATTTCGTGAGGTATGCTCCCTCCTATAAGGTTATGTCCTAAGGACAACATAGAGAGATTTGTAGACAGCTTACCAATGGAAGGGGACAAATACTCAGCAAGATGGTTAGAATCCAAGTACAAGGCTTCCAGGGAAGAGCAATTAATAAGAGCTGCAAGAAACGGCGAAGTCCTAGAGCTGGTGAGGAAATTATCATCCAGGTAAAGACGACGGAGAGAACTCAACTTACCCAATTGGAGAGGCACCGGGCCCGTGAGATTGTTGGAACCGAGGTCAAGCTTTTCCAGTTTGGAACAATTTTCTAGAGATGTCGGTATTGGTCCATTAAGCTGATTCATCCACAGTTGCAGTAGTTGCAGTTTGGAACAATTCCCCAGAGATGTTGGTATTGGCCCACTAAGCTGATTCCCCCACAGACGCAGTTCCTGCAGATTGCTAAGTTTCTGGCCAAGCTCTGGAATAACACCATGGAAAGAGTTATTGGAGATATTCAAAGACATCAAAAAGGAAAGATTTCCCAAGAAAGGAGAAATATAGCCCACTAAACCCATACTCTCAAGATCAATTTTAGACACTCTCATCAACTTATTGCATGAGATGCCTGTCCAATTGCAGACGTTAGTGTTGGCATCCCAAGATGATAACACTTTTTTTGGATCAGAAACGATGGAATTCTTGAAGGCAAGGAGAGCCTGCTCATCGTTAGAGGAACCATTATTACTGGTATGTGCAGAGGAGCAAAGTTGAAGATAAAAGAGAAGAAAATGCACAGCCAATCGGATAATTTCCATGGCTAATGGGTATGCGACTGAATACCTTGTTAGAAGAACAATCTACAGCACTATAAAACGATTGTTACTGAATACATTCTTTAACGGGCTTTCAAGCTTCCGGGCAATTGTTGTCACGCGGGAAAATTGTCGGACGCGTTAAGGCTGACTAACGTATCTGTACATGTTTACTTGTTTGTGTTATTTACGTCGATCAACGCAAAAAGATGTTGCGTTTTTCATCTGAACAAATGTTTTGAATTTGCTTTGGCCACGCGTTTTGAACATCGAATTGGTGCTCGCTTTCGTGTTGTGGGAAAATGACTGGTATTGAACAATGCAAAATAGGTAATACATGATTAAGACTTTTGGACTCGCGAGATATTTGATTAGACTTTATAAAGATAGAAGATAAAAATAAAGATGATGTTATTCGAAGATGTATGGGATTTTCGTTGATGTAAGGGGTAAATTGCGTGATTGTGATCTATTTATTCATCTGTTATTGCTTAGTGATCTGTTTTTAATGTTATATGATCTAGATTTGTTGGATCCATAACGATTCCAGGAGTGTGATTTATATCCACCTATTTTTTTTTTAATATATGTAATATTATTTGTTATAAATGAGAAGAGACACTTATTTTTCAAAAAATAGTAATTGATCCAATGCAACCTTTCTATTACATGATTGAAGATTTAAAAGTTGAAAAAAAGCTTTGGAATGGATTTTATTGTAACGTTTAATTTATTGATATTCTATATTTATATTGTTCAAGTAGTTGAGATGAATGTATTTATTAATAAGTGTTGTATAGTCATTATTATTTGTCATATTTTTAATTTAGCTTCTATAAAATAGAATATAGAAGAGGGTGAGTATATATGATGTAGACCTTGAAGAAAATTTATTTTGTAAGAAAATTGGAATCAACATAAATGATTAGAATGGAAGTGATTATTTCACCAAATATCATAAGAAATGTATTATTGTGTAATTAGCATTACATTTGTAGTAGTTGAATGTCACTATAGTTTTTGTCAAATACATATAGATATATAAAAGATTTGCAATTTTGTTATTTTTAAAGCAAGTATTTATACAATTTGACATTTACTATATTGTTATAATTACAAGCTAAGGAAAAATATAATTTGTACATGTAGCCATGTGATACACATGGCTTTAGTAACGTGGATGGATTGCTATGACTTGTAAATTTTAGGTCGAGGTAAAACTTGATGAAGTTGTGATGCTAGTTGATAGTGGATTAGCTTGTTTGTTTGGTTTTTTGTGGCTCAAGGGCTAGGTAACATTAAATGTATAGGTAGAGGTAAAAGTAGATAAAATGTTGGATGACTGATTGGTTTGTTTGTTTTCTTATACATTCTTTGGGGTTGGGGTAGTAATAAATGTATAGGTGGTAGACTTATTGGATGAATGGGAATTGAAGTGTGGAGAATTGGGATAGTATACATTTTTGAATCATTTCTTCATTGGAGAGATTTTTGAAATATCTCTACAATGAACATATACATTTATTACATAATTTAGCAATTTGTTTTGTAATGTAGCAACAAACATGTGAATTTATTTTCCTCTAAGCTAGACCATCAACTCTTTTCTTAAAAGTTGACAAACATTAAACGCTTAAGACAAATGACTTGAGTGAATGTAGTGGGAGGGGTACAAGCTAGAGATGCTTGAAATGATAAAGGGGCTCAAAAAAACTATATTGTCCTACAATTTGTTTTCACCCTTGATTTATAGTTTAAATAATATAGTCATTAGCAATTCATCTTGAGAAAAGAACTCAATAGTTGTTATGTTGTATA
This sequence comes from Sequoia sempervirens, assembly GCA_007258455.2. Lineage (NCBI taxonomy): Eukaryota > Viridiplantae > Streptophyta > Pinopsida > Cupressales > Cupressaceae > Sequoia > Sequoia sempervirens. The sequence continues at coordinate 8,541 of VDFB02046175.1, read as the reverse complement.
CTTCCTTTCCCTAAACTATTTTATAGGTGTATTATATAGAAATAGAGAACTTAATTATTGGAATTGGTTAACAAGAAATCCCAAATAGGTGAGATTAAGCCATGTACAAATATCACAAAAATAATGCATAGGCTTCCATGTCACAAATTCTACTAATGCTAATGTCACAATGATTCAACATATATCAATTATACAAATCAATGACCACTATAAATGGTCTTAACATACATATATATCCAAAAGTGTCATGCAATGTGTATGGCCCACCAAAGGGTCATTTATGCCTAGGTAAAAACACAAAATTGTGTCACACTTTATAAAGGAGACAACCAACGTTGATCCAATTTTTAAACTTGAATCACTAAAAAGTGGCATATATGTTTTGAATTTTGAAATGATGTAAACTAGTAAAATATGTATTTTTTATTATATTTTATGTTTGTATTTAAAAAAGAAAATTAAAAAATTATTTTAAATTAGTTTTTAATAAATTAAAACTATAATTTAGTTACTAATAAAATGCTGAAAAATGAAGTTGCATGGGATGCCAAACTTTTTATAGTAATTTTTTTTTCTTCTTTCAAATTTTTTTGTGTGTATTTATCACTTGAAATTTTAGTGTATGGATATATTTTTTTCCAATAATGATCAATATATATTTTTATATAAATATTAAAATGTGTGTGAATCAAAAAACAACTATTTTCATCGGACGTCAACTTTCATATTAAATATTTATCTAAAATGGAAAAAAAATTATACCATCTTAAAATAGATTCTTTTATCTAGTGCATCATATTTTTTTCTATTTTTTTTAATAAGTTTTAGTATTTTTCCTTGGCATAGTAATCAACCTAATATTTCGTGTTGATAACCTACTTTTAGTAAAAATAAAATATAAAATATAAAAAAATAATTAAACTATTAAAATAAATATATTTTTTAAAACTACACTTATGGATCTACAAAAGGTTATTTTATATTTTTACAAAAATGTTATTTACATTAGCAGGAGTTATTGAAACTTCAAGTTTTTCAAATAATTTTTTTTTTTGGTAAATTGGACTCAAAGTGGTGCTCCATATATTTTTAGCCAACAATTTTGGTTGAAAAAGTTGTGGAAGCATCTAACTTAGCTAGAATGAATCTTACTAGATCATATGTTTGACCAAAATTTATTTTTACTAAGAAATACTTAAATTCAATTGTGTTGATAAGCTGGCTGAAAGTGTGACACAACTTTGTGCTTTTACCCGCCTATAAATATGATGGCATAAGAATAATGCACTAAGTAAAATCACCTTGATAGAAATACTAGTCTACTTAAGCATAAATCATATATTCTTAAAGTGATCCATATTACATATTCAATAAGTAACATGATCATAAATGAAAAGAAAAGTTACTACCTCCTATGAAGAGTGTTGAAAAATATATTGAGCAATATAATCCATTAATCAAAATTTGATATCATCAACAAAGAATCATAATAAGTGTGAGTTATGTATATTGAATCATCATGATTAGCTTAAGAGTAATATTTTTATAAATTACAACTCAATACCAATCAAATTCATCATCATACTAGTGAAAATGAGTTTAAATAATTAAAAAAAAATGTGACAATGGTTTTTGATGTTATCACATGCCCCATGTAAACTTCCATGGTTGACATTATGTGGGGAAAAATAAAGATAAATTAAAAAATCTTTCAAAAGAGAAGAGGACAAAGTGAGGGATATGGCATAGTTATGGGTTCCCTGGCACATGGTATAGACAACATTTTTCAACTACAAATGAGAAGAAAGCATAGGGTATAGACATCCATCAACACATAAAGGATAGAGGTATTTTTGTGATATTAGGGGGAAAAATATTGGATAGAGTTGCACTCAAAAAGAGAAAGATAAGGAGATTTCCAAGTCTTGGTTTTTGTTTAGTCATGTGCTAAAAGAAAGGATAGGTAAATAGGTAGAAATTAATATATTTTCACTTAGTCTAGTTTCATATTGAGTGGCAACTTTCCAAACCTAAGCCCACGAATACTCAATTTTTTTAAAACACATATATTCTCATTCACAAGGTCATATCAACTCATATTCAATGTGTTTAGAAACATATTCCATAACTCATGCATGAGATAGGTTGGATGGCCTAATGGGATGACTCTATCAATCACAACTTCTTCCTTCGCATTTATAAGACCCATCTTCTAAATTTCCACCATTTCTCTTACAAGGTCACCACCTTAGAGCTTTTCCAAGCCATTATTTCTTTGGAAGCTCAACCTTTCAACTTAAAATATCAACTTTGTGTGGCTACACTCAATCACCAAAAAATGTTACAAATGTCTACTCTACTTGTGGTGCACAAATCAAAGCTCAATGACATTGGCTTAATATTGGAGACAAGCTTTGTAAAGATATTTGTAAGCTCATCATACATATTAAACCATTAAGAAAATAAAGGAAGGGAGACAACTCTTTATTAATATTTTAGACATTCTTCCTACCTTTTTTAGCATTACCATGGCAAGTTTTTACTACTCAAGAGTAAATAAGCTAGCTTGAAATATTTCCCTACAATGATGCCTAAATGTGATTTTTTTTTTCAAGTTAAACTACATCTTAATACATTCTCTGTGATCAACCTCTTACTAAGGAAGAATTACATGAGGTCATATTCTTTACATCCAATCATAAAGCCCCTATCTTATATATATTCCTATGTGATTTATATAAAAATGAGATACTATAGGTGAATATCTTCACAAGGTCTATTGAGAAGATCTTCATGAGAATTCTCTAAGAAACATAAAAAAAGGCAATATTAAATGCATAACTAAGTTGATGAACCAGAGGAAATATGTAACTGAAAGCCTATTAGTTTATTAAATTCCTTCTACAATATCACTACTAAATCTTTTACTTGATAGTTAAGGCCACTCCTTCCCTAGCTAGTTTGGCATGATAAAATTGGTTTTATCAAGTCATGCTACATCTTCAAAAACATTATTTATATTTGGAAAGGGATGGAATGGGCCAAAAATTCTCAACAACTCACAATGAACTCATCAACATTGACTTTGCCAAGTCTTACAATGATATTGAATGGCCGACCTTTATTCTTTCCATTCTTTTTTTTTTAGACCACTTAATGGTATTATTTTGACTGGTTTGCATTATTTATGTCGATTAATGCAGAAAGATGGCATTTTGCGTCTGAACAAATGCTTTGACTGCGTGACTGTCGGGCAAGTGCCGCTCGCTTTTTTATTGTGGGAAAATGAGTCATAGTTTAACGGCTGTCAAATTCGCTTTGGCCACATTTTTAAGATCGAATTGCTGACCGTTTTCGTGTTGTGGGAAAATGACATGACTTTTGGACTAGTTAGATGTTTGATTAGACTTTTTGAAAACTAGAGAATATTAATTTGAAAAGTAATTGGTCGAATACAAATTTTCTATCACATTGTTGAATATTCAGAAGTTGGAAATAGCTTTGGAATGGGATTTATTGAACATTTAATTTAATTTATTGATATTTTATATTTTATATTGTTATATAGTTGAGTTATTTTAGTCAGTGTTTTTTAATTAATAAGTGTCGTATAGTTATTATTTGATTTGTATAAAATAAAATATAGAAGAGGGTGAGTATAGACAATGTAGAAGAAAAATTATTTTGTAAGAAATCAATATAAAGGATTAGAATGTAAGTAAGTATTTCATCATGTATTATTATAAATGTATAATTGTGTAATTAAAATTATATTTGTAGTAGCTGAATGTAAATTACAAATTGTAGTCAAATATCCATAAATAAATAAAAGATTGACAATTTTATTGTTTTTAAAATGAAGTATTGATACAAATTTGACATATGCTATGTTGTTATAATTAAAAGCTAAAGAAGAGTATGATTTGTACACATAGCTATGTGATACACATGGCTTTAGTAATGGAGATGGATGACATGGACTCGTTAGATGTTTGATTAGACTTTTTGAAAACTAGATAATACTAATTTGAAATGTAATTGGTCGAATGAAAATTTCTATCGCATTGTTGAAAATTTAGAAGTTGAAAAAAAAGATTTGGAATGGGATTTTATTGAACATTTAATTTATTAAAAAAAAAAAAGATATTTTATGTACTTGAGTTATTTTAGTGAGTTTATTTATCAATAAGTGTTGTATAGTTACTATTTGGCTTGTATATAATAGAATATAGAAGAAGGTAAGTATAGATGAAGAAGGAAAAATATTTTGTAAGAAAATTGAAATCAATATAGAGGATTATAATGGAAGTAAGTACTTCACCATATATTATTATAAATGTATAATTGTGTAATTAAAATTATAATTGACATTTTTGTTGTTTTTAAAATGAAGTAATGATACAAATTTGACATCTACTATGTTGTTATAATTAAAAGATAGAGAAGAGTATGACTTGTACATGTAGCTATGTGATACACATGGCTTTAGTAATGGAGATGGATGACTAGGACTTGTAAAGTTTGGGTTGAGGTAAAACTTGATGAAGTCATGGTGTTAGTCAATGGTTGCATGGTTTGTTTGTCTATTTTTTTGTGGCTCAAGGGTTGGGTAAAATTAATGTATAGGGTAAGGTAAAAGTATATAAAATTTTGGATGATTGATTGGTTTGTTTGTTTGGTTTTACATGCTTTGGGTTTGGGGTAGTAATAAGTGTATAGGGGGTAGAGTTATTGGATGAATGGGAACTGAAGTGTGGAGAATAAGGATAGTCATGTTTTTGAATTGTTCCTTCATTAATGACATTTTCAAAATATCTCTATAATGAACATCTAAATTTAGTAAATAATTTAGCAATTTTTTTTTTAATGTAGCAACAAACATGTGTAAATTGATTTACATGTAAGCTAGACCATCAACTCTTTTCTTATAGTTTCACAAGCATTTAACATTTAAGACAAATGACTTGATTGAATGTAGTGGGAAGTGTACAAGTTAGAGATATATGCAACAATAATGGTGGATCAATTAAACCATAATTGAAACCTCTAGTCTTTTCTTAGCACTTTGTATTGATAGTTCTAGACTATTTGGGTAGCAATTCATAGGCCTAAATTAGCTCATTTCGTGTGGTGCATTCTTTTCCAAGTTCTTTCACTTGGTTTTTGTTCATCTCATTTGGGAGTACCAACCCCTATTATCCTTTCCATGGATAGGTAGATTCTCTCAAGAATATTTTTTGGTTTACCACTAGAGCTCAAGAAGCTTGGAGTTTGATGCAAGACTTCTTCAAAGCCTTTCTAGCTCAACTCCTTCTCATGGTATATGGTGTCGTTGGGCAATTGGCCTTATCTCCCATTTAAATTGTTGGGAATAGGATGTCATTTAATTGTAATCCTAAACATATTTCATGTATCTCCTATGTCCTTGGAAAGTGTTCCCCAACACTGGGATTAGAAAGAGATTAAATTCAAATGAAATGAACATGTAAATTGGCATTTGTGATTATTCCTAAATCATAGGAACATGTGGGGATGTCCAAAAAGAGCTCCTACAAGATAGGATCACATGGGGCACCCACATGGAAGGTGGAATCCACCTTGCTTTAGTTAACTATTTGGAGGATTGATAGCTCTTTAGTAATGCATGTTTTGATCCTAAAAATTAGGGATTTATATTTATATGAGTGGAGTGGCACTATCAGTTCAATATCATTTCAGTATTAGTTTAGTTCAATTCAATTCAGTTCAATTTAGTTTAGTTATGGTTCAATTATCTTCAGTTGCATGTAGTTATTTTGATTTGACTGGAGTTGCATGACTAATGACTTCAGTTGCATGACAGATAATAGGTGGATACTTTCAGTTAAGTGGGGATGATCAATCATGCATAATGTTTGCATGAATTGGTAGAGAGATATGTTTCAATTAACTAAGATTGACTTGGGACCACCTTGGGTGTCCAAGTTGGCATTTTTCAGTTAACACCTTTTGTATGAGAAGATATTTACAAGGCTCAATCAAGTGGGCCCATTCTTGGGTGCCAACTTTGAAGTGAATTTTGGGGTATGTGCAAGATCATCATGGAAAAAATAGGCTCTTAAGTGGCAAAAATGTTAGAAAAAACAGAGTTAGGCAACTTGACGTAAAAATTTGAATAAGTTATTTATATTATTTCAAAATTATGAAAGAATAAAATCTATAGAAAATTGAATGTAGTTTCTAAACTACTAGGTTTATTTTTCAAAAAATCTATTTGGTGAAATTTTAAAATTTCAATGTAGTAGTACACTTAAATTCTAGGGAAAAAATAAGAAGTAGGTGTTTGTCTAACCACCCTAACCACAATAAAATAATAATATTTTTTTATAATATTTTAGATATAAGTCATGATGATGCATATTTTTGTAATTTTTTTCCAACTAAATAATTAATTATGATTTTTTTTTTATTACAACTTTTAAAATATAAAAATTTGTATGTCGACCATCTTAACTTGGTCAAAAATTCATGAAATTCATTTTTTAATCTTATAGTATACAAAGCATAGAATGTGACACATGTTTTATATTCAAAATGTGATATTGTTTGAAAGCTATAGATGTTTTCAATCAGCCTATCAATCAAAACTTTAGTCGTAATTCAAATAGAAAATGAATAATAATTATTTATTAAATTCAAAGTAAAGCATAATTTATATTGGTGGAAAGCTAAGAATCTCCTTTAAAAACCCTTTTCGTTTCATCAATTTTGGGTAAAAAAATCATGAACCACATACCCTACACATACCCATCATATCACCACTTTTTGGCCCATCATGATCCTACACATACCCTTTACATGATATCTTCTTGACCAAAGTTCAGTTAAGTGTCCAATTTGGGGCGCCTAAATTGAGGAAGACTTTGGTTTCACTTCAAATTACATTGTGGAAATCTACTTGCCCAATCTAGGCATAGATATTTGTGAGGAGCTTTATGATCTTTTGTTGTACAAATCTTATGAGTTTACATGCTCATATTTTGTCTATGAATTGTAGCAAGTACGTGAGAGTTCCATGAGAGTTTATTGCAGGTTATGAAGAAGGATTGTTGAAGGAAAGGAAGCATATCAATCAAGGATTGATACACTATTATTGTAATATTATTCTAAGCTTAAATAATACAAGCACTATTGATTATGGTGGATTTTTGTCTTGAAAGAGTTTCTCCACGTATATGTTGTGTCACTTCTATCTTTTTGTGCCATTCTTCTAGAATCTTTTGTCTCTTTCTACAATTGGTAAAATTGATCTAAACAGATTAATCATACACAAAGAATTGTGACAAAGAACACTTAATTAGATCTATAGTCTCATAATTTTACAAGTTTTAAGCTACAATATTACTGTCATTTTTCAACATTTGGTATTAGAGCTAATGGTTGGTTAGGGTTTGGGATGCCTTTCTCTTAAAAGTTTGAAGGTTTTTTGGTTGTAGTGAGAGTTTTTACTATTGTGTTATTATAGATTTGTAAAAGAAGTGTGTCACAATGAGTTCTACTTCTCGTCTAGATATTGAAAGATTCAACGGATCTAGTTATGAGATGTAGAAACTAAAAATGGAGGATCTTCTTGAAGAGAGAGATTAGTGGTTAGCTATTTGTAATGAGACAAATCCATCTACAATGATGTCAGATGAGGTTTGGGCTAAGCTTGATAAGGATGCAAGAGGGACCATAAGGTTATGTCTTGCTGATTTTTCTCTCTTGAATGTTTCAGATGAAGCTAACGCATATAAATTGTGGAAGAGGATAGGTGCTACCTATCAAACCAAAATTCTTACTAATAAGTTGTATATGAAAATACAGTTGTATTCTTTAAAGATGAAAGATGGTGATTCTATTGCACATCATTTAAATGCTTTCAATTTGATTCTAATTTAGTTGGCATCTATAGATGTAAAGGTAGAAGATGAAGATAAATGCATTTTGTACTACTTTTTTCTTTATCAGAGTCTTGGGAAAATCTAATTGTTGCTATCAGTGGTAGTGGTGCAAATCCTAAGATGGAAAATATAATTCCTACTCTCCTATCAGAGGAGAGGAGGAGGAAGTCTAAAATGGGATCCCAAGATGCCTTGTTTGTAAGAGGTGGGCCTAAGGGAAAGGCACCTAAGGGAGATAAGAAAGGAAAGGGTAAGTCCAAAGGATGGTCTAAAACCCCTGGTAAGAGTAAGGTAAAGTGTTGGAATTGTGGGAAACTAGGACATGTAAAGAAGGATTGTAAGAATAAGAAAAAGAGTTCTAATGCTTCTACAGAGAAATCCTTGGACGACGGTAATGATGCACTGATCATTTCATCTAATACTATTGGTGATGACTCTTGTCTTATTGATTCAAGTTGCTCCTATCATATGATTCCTAACAAGGAGAGGTTCACTAAGTATACTGCATATGATGGAGGGAATTTCTTCTTTGGAGATAATAACACAACAAAGATTGTGAGAAAAGGAGAGCTGAAGTTGTGTTTTAGTGATGGTAGGGTTAAGACCCTTAATGATGTTT